>MU158731.1:1408973-1435678 GCA_015888305.1 Antheraea pernyi | reverse complement strand
CACTCTTTCAAAATATCAAAATCCTCCTATGAATAAGCCTATCATCATCATCATTACCCTTATCCCACCTAAGTAGGCACAACATGTTTTCTTTTTCCACTCTCTCCTGTCAAATGTCATCTCAGTATTCACACCTTTTACGCACATATCATTTTTCACGCAGTCCATCCATACCTTTTTCGGTCTTCCTCTACTCGTATATCCGTCCACAAACATACTCAACACTTTTCTAGTTACATGGTTATCATCTCTCCTCATGACATACCCATACCATGCTAACCTATTACTCCTCAACTTATCTGTCACTGGTGCTATTTTCAAACTTCCTCTGATATACTCAATCTTAATTTTATCCATTCTAGTGACACCACACATCCATCTTAACATTCGCATCTCTGCCATATGTAATTTTCTCTCATCCGTCTCTTTCGTAGCCCAGCACTCAGGTGCATACAGCATGACTGGTCTTATCAAAGCCTATAAAAAAAGGTTATCTTTGTTTACCTAAATTTGGTATTTACAAGCCGTCATTCCTGGTATTGCTTTCGCTCTTGCGACTCATGGAATTCTCAGACGAGCTACTTAGTTTATTTTCTTATTCAGGGCGAATGTTCTGATTCCCATGTGTTTTTTCCAAAGTTCAAGAGTTCTCAGTCAATGAATTCGAAACGAATATTTTATTCTATGGATAAACCGACGGACCAGGTAGGGAACCGTTATCCTGCCACATGCGGGGAGGTTGATAATTTGAGATTTTTTATTTATTTAAAAAAATGTTTGAACTAAATATTTCATAATATAAAAATAAAATGAGAGATTTCGATCAATTTTATTCTTAGACTTCTACACTTGTTCCTTATGTAAACGAAGTATCACGATAGATTTATTAAATACTAGCTGTGCCCGTGACTTCGTCCGCGTGGAACCTTATGTAAAAAACAGTGATTAATAAGGTCATCTGAATGTATTAAGTCCATTTACTTACCTACTTTTCTCTCGTAGTTGCGCCGCGTCATCATTAAAATTACAATAATTTTTTATAGACATTTTCATAACATCTAACACTTGAGACACTCAAGCCAACCTCACCTGCGCGTGGTGCACCCTGCTGAATAACGAACGAGGCAATGGCAAAAGCGGGGTAGTAGGGTTTTACAGCCTGACTGGGTCGCAACCACCATGTATATGACGAAAAAGCCCGTAATAGTGATTCGTTCAGCGCGTCGCGTTTCGGGATCAGCCTGTGCGTATCCAGCTTTTTGCAGGCCGACATGACAGCGGCGACCGGCGATGGATAGTATGTCACTCGTTGGTCACCGTTGTTTTTGGATTGTACTGTGCTTACCATCAGGTATGGTGCAGTCATTTTACCGTGCTACTATTAAAAAAAAAACATAATCTTTAACTCCACGAACAGAGTCACGGGCCATTCGACAGTAATCCATAGAAGAGTTACATCAAAGCAATAATTAACAAGCCGGAAAACAACCCGAATCGTCTAACGTTACCGAATCTTCTCGAACCTAAAGGGAATACAAATAAAGACGTCTTATGCAAACAAAACACCAGAAAGCAATCAAGTAATTGACGTATATGTAGGTTGGCAAGGATTCATGTGTAATTTAGGACATACCCGTAAGGGCGTTGACCTTGGAATCGTTAAATTCCTTAGAAAGGGTAATGAAAAATATTTACACAATTTTACGCATTATTTGTTTACCTCATAATATAGTTATAATACATAATAGACTAATTTAGTGGACTATATAAAATAACGACTACAAATCCAGTAAAATAAACATTTCAATGGTGTATTTTAGTTTGTCATGTTCTTGAATTATTGTCCACCCGATTGGTGTCAATGGATTTTTTTACATACAATTAGGAATTAGTTTTACTGTAATAAATATAAATAATCTAGATATGGATAAAAAACATTTTTTATGGTTATTTGTAGATATCACTATTTACGATTTCCATAGTTTAATAAAACATAAAGTTATATACATAATTGTTTCCAAGATTTGATAAAAAACACGTCAAAATCAAAATATCGTTACATAAAAAAAAATCGAACAAGTATGAGATCATAGTATGAAGAAAAGTAAAGCTAAATACTTAGGTAAGTGTCTCAAATCTGAAAATATAACAGATGATTCTTAAAAACAAACCTTAAAGTGGGCAACCGTATGTATGGTAGGCATCTTACAGCCAAATAGGAATGCCCAACAATCTTACACTCTATTCCCTTTAATGTTTATCAGTAGGGTTTACTGTACGTAGATTAGCCCACCCAAAGATATTGTGGAATCGACTCCCAGCGGCGGTATTTCCAAACAATTATGCAATGCAAACCTTTAAGAAACGAGCGTATACGTCTATAAAAGACCGGCAACGCACTTGTAACTCCCCTGGTGTTGCTAGTGTCTATGGACGGCGGTGATCACTTACCATCGGTGACCCGTCTGTTCGTTTGCCTCCTATAATATAAAAAAAAATTGCAAGACCCAATTATTAATAATAAATATGTAAACGAACATGTCCATTATATAACAAAAACGTACTGACCCTACGTACACCCGGCAGCGGAGGAACATTCTGTTCAGTGGCAATCTTTGATTGTTACTACTAACTTGCGGAGACGAGGGTACGTTTAGGTAAATCGTTCAGAGTAAGGTCTTTTGAAGTATGGTCTTGTAATCTTCGCGTGTGTTTGATTTTGTGTTCATACCTACAACATATATATTGTACGCATACTTGTTTTAACTTCTTCTCATATAAATGAGAAGATATCTATATACATACCACAAGAATATAAATCTAACGTTCGGCAGCGAACAGGCTTGGCGAGCGATGGCCTCCTTCTGCGAGGAGGTCATCTCGCAGAAAGAGGAGGCGGAGAGGGCCCGCGAGGCAGACCCTCAAAGTGGCCGTCTCCGCCAAAGGAGGACAGACAGGAGGAGAAGGCGCTTCGCCCAACTCCTCCTGCCACCGTAGCCGGACCTGAGGGGATGGGCCGGGGGGCCCATCTCCTTATTGCACGGGTCCGGCGGACGAGGGGGGAGCTAGTATATAAATGAAAATCAATTGTGGAATTTAGGTATATAATCGAATCACATCAAAACGGCTTCACCTATGTCGCTAGTTCTTTTGTTTTTTTTTTTTTTTTTTTACCTCGAGCTGACTACGCTATTGACCCTGCAGGGTCTTCACAGCTTCACCGGACTACTAAGGCGAGCGCTTAAGGCACTCAGCCGATTGTTAAGGCACTCAGCCGATTTAGTTCTTTTGTGTTATGTGTATAATGTCCGTATTAGTCATGACTAATTGAGACGGGCGTTTTTTATAACGCGCGGTTTTAAAAACGCTCGTCCGTATAGAACTTCACTATGAAACGCGCATAATAATTATTAATACATTGTTTAATCCCCATAATTTTAACGATATATTTACATTATAGTAAAAAAAAACTCGCCGAACTTTATATCATTTTTATTATGTAATAAAAATTTTCGATCGTAAAGCGCCTTACACCACATCTAACCAACCGAAATAGACTACGAAGACTTTGAAATATCCATTTACATAAACACTAAGTTAAACACGCGGCGCCTGTTGCTTTGAATGGATTTTTTATTACTTGAAATTTATAAAAAAAAATAAAAAAATAGGGTGTGTCGTAAAGACACACGATAGAAGTGAAATCTTTGTATTACAGGAAAACAATTTAATTTAAAAAATACAACAAAGTGACAACGTCACGCGGTATTCCCAGGCGGCCACCCATACACGTACAAGTCGGGCCCGACGTTGCTTACGAGAACCGATGTTTTCAACACTCTACCCGACGCAGTGTTTGTACCCACCACTTTCTTTTAAACTAAATGGTTATCGATCAGAATTTCAAAGGGAATGTCCCATAGGAAATTTCACTTCCAAATATATATTATTTACAGAACCCGTCATTTGATTTAGTACGTCGGTAAAAAGAGTGAGACGCCCGATTGTGATCGGGTTGTTTTGGTTTTGTACAGCGTTTTCCCTATCGTTTCGTTTTTAAAACATTTGGTGATTAAATGGTTAAACTTAAAAAAGACTTAACCGACTATAGAAATTGTTTCTCCTGTAAAATGTACATTATAACAGGGTGTCATGAGTTGTATTTTATATAAAAAATCTACATAAACCCGAGCAAAATAACGGCAAAAGCTAGGCAGATAGAAATGTATATATTTACTCAATTGTTGCAAGTTATCCTGCAATGATGTCGGTGAAGGAAAACACCGTGATAATACTATTGCAAGAGGGTAAACTTTTGTTGTTGACTTTTGGACCGCTAGACACAAGCTATTTATTTTTATTTATTGTATGTCATAACTGGCAAACGAACTTGTGGGTCACCTGATGGTAAGTGATCACCACCATTCATAGACACTAACAACACCGAGGGAGCCGAAAGTGCGTTGCCAGCCTGTGTTTGGGGAATGGGAGGGAAGGTGGGCCTGCGGCGCTCTCACTGACCGAACGAAACGCAACAATGCAAGCACTGTCACTTCACGTCGGTTTTCTATGAGAGGGTGGTCCACCCCGGGCGAGCTGACCCATTCATGGTGAAACCAGCTTCAGCTGTAATTTTTAGATTGCACTTTCTTTAATATCAGATATAATGCAGTAACTTTGTTATGGAAAAAGAAAAAAACTGAGTAATCGGTTAATGTACAAGACAGATATACAATAGTCAGGTAACAAATAAATCATATCCAGGCATCGAATGTATCATTGTGTAACTATAGATATAAACTCTACGAAATTCCTACATAATGAAATATTCTGTAGTAGTAGTTTTTACTCGTTGCTTGACTCGCATTAATGTAGATTGGATCCCTTGGGAACAATACCTTTTTTTGTATAGAATGTACTGGAAACGATCGGTTAAGTAGCTAAGGCTTGAAGGCATGACAAACAAACTCGAATTCAAATTTATAATATTAGTTGGTATTGCTATTCTTAGCCCTAAATAGGAAGACTTCATTACTGTAAATATAGAACATTAAACAAAATTGCAGTGTGTATACGCGGAGAAAATGTAATTTCTTTGGATTGTACGCATTAAAATATATATCTTTAAGAATGCTCACAAACTATTATACTATACCAAGTCCCGTAGTATAAATACTTAACTATATATTTTCCCGTTTTGGTAGACTATTACATCCAGACAGACACATATACATACTTATATATACACATATATTTACTTTACGTTTAATGCGTAACGTGTAACGCAAATCTTTCCCTGCCGTACCATAAGAAGTCTTTTCCCTATACCTAAGAATTTTCAATTCAAAAACTGTATTCTTATTAGGTAACGGAAGACGATACTACCAACGCCTGATTTTGCATCCAGTTAACCACTTATTAAGTGCAAGTTGAAGGCTAAATACCTATATTACTTAATGAACTTAACGACCAGATCTGTTAAGATAATGTGGGTCAAAAAGGCAATGAGCTAAGCGTAAAACGGCTTGCTTATGAGTTGGCGGAACTAGCCTATAAGTGGCGAGCGATTTTGATATATAAGTTTATATTAATAGATAATGCCCCCATGTAATATTATGATCTTGTCATGTGTTTTTTTACCGAAAGCAAAGCTTGGATTGGATTCGAAGCCAAGTACTTCGAAGTACTCCGTCGGTGTGCGTTGTCACTAAATTGCTTTTTTAAATCTGTCTGTAAATATGTACTATGAAGAAATAATCTATTATACAACCATTCCATATCAATATTAGTATACTTATAGTATACTATGAATATTACAATACTCAAACAGCGGATATCAAGATTGAACCCGCACCCTCTCATCTCTACAGTAGAGCTTACTACCACTTAACAGCTATGACCTTGTCTAATTATAACTTTAAAATCACTATTTCTTATACAATTTTTAATAATCAATAAAAAAAATGTGTAACGTCCACAGCTGTGTGAGTGATAGCTAAAAATACACATCAGTTACGTCACGGCGTATCGGCCGCTGCCCGACGGAAAAGTGACGACTACAATAGACCTCGCCAATCCGCAACACAATAGACCGTTTTCCCAGTGGCCACGCCTCGTCCGACACAATGGCGCAACACGCCCATTTTACAAGAAAGAAAATTTCACACAACAAATAATATAACAGAGATCGTATTGACTTTTTAAACGCCCTCATAGATGAGGCGCACACCCACCTGGGTTACATTGTTGTGTGCGAAAACCGTTTCACAATGCCCGAGTGTTCGGCAGGGCGCGCACACCGCCGGGCGGCGAGCACACGCGAAGACGAACGCCTGGGCGGAGCGTAGAGCGAGACAAAAGCTCGCCTAGCGCTTGAAGAATAACGTCGAGCGGGATCGAGCGCGCTAAATCGGCACGCACACATCGCCCGTTAGAAAAGGATGGGCTCAACCGCTTTGTATAGATTCCGCGGGACGAGACCTGTTATTCTATCTACACAAACGATTTTTAATGTAAATCTCAATACATGTTTATCAAATTTTAATGTAATCGTACACGAATAAGTGTTAAGATTTTGATTTCGTGTCCAAAAACGGGTGTTCGATTCAGTTTTAAAGAGTATGGACAGTCGAAGGACGGCATTGTTCGCAGGGCAGTGACATTAGGTCGGTGCGTCCTTGTCGCACGTGCGGCGGGGGGCGGGGGGCGTCGGTTATTGTAGCGCGCGCGTATTGTCGGCTCGCTTCGATCTGCCAGCATTGTGTATCTGCCGCGCGGGTTTGTAAGACGTGTGTTACACGTTCCGATTTCGATAATCTCGTGGAGCGCGTCCGATCGCGGAACTGTTTCCTCGGACCTCATTTGTGTTGGACTATTATTGTTTTTAGTTTTTTATTCTTCTGTGTTCACTATACTCGAGTGTTTTATTAAACAGTACTGTTTCATACAGGACTGGTAAATTGTGAAAATAATGCCAAAGATTAGGTGTGATTGGACGATAGAGTAACGTGTTACGTTTTTTTTTAGTTCTGTTGTATTCTAAAATTAAGTTGTTTTTTATTACGTTTCTTTTCGATTTTTTCTGATGTCTCAAGAGGCGACAGGAACAATGAAAACGCACTTAAAGGTAAATTGGAAGATTTTATATGCTTTTAGAAATGTATTCGGGAAAAACCGTGGTTAGGAATGTTTGTTAAAGATATGATTTATTTTAAATAAAGCGCGACTTTTAATGAGAAATAGACGACTTACACTTAGATATAATGTATGATATTATATGTAAGTATATACATTTTCTGCATGGATATTTAAATTAAACTGGTAACAATTCTAACGAAACTTTAAGATCGTCAAGTTATCGCCATTCCTCCATACAGGTCAGGCAGAGAATTACATAAAACAATTAAAGTACTTTTGCGCGATGCATAAATTATTAGAGAGAAGTTTCAATGTCCTATATATTAAGTTTATTTTATATATCTAAATTGTTTTTATTATTTAATACACCTTAGAATTTATTATCTTTGATAGAATTTTAAAATAGCGTTTGATTTTCTTATCTGGTCTTAGTAGACAAGTTCAGACAACTGACCTCTAGTGTAACTTCTGGATTGTACTCATAGATTTAGATATAAACTTTAGGATTATAGCAAACCCGAATGCCCCGTCGATAGTCGTAGTTCGAATTCTATTAGTCCGAGATACGATGGACGAAAATGTAGTGTCCTGATCTGGTCGCGACAACTATACGTAAAGTTATAATCCAGTCACAGTGACTATTTTTTAGTTTATCACTTTTTGGGAGCAACCTGTGTGTACCATGGTATTTTAAAACGTTTTCACAGGTTTTATATAGTTTTTATGCCTATATTTAGGTAATTACAACCGCGAAGTTTCTTTGAGAAAATCAGCGGAACGTGGAGTGACAATCACTGATTTAGAATGTAACGAGACGCGTATTGAATCTCTATTAAAAAGATTGCTTACATTTTCAAAATAGTTACAATTGTACCCAAAAATTAAATCCAGGTTTGATCTCCAGTTCACTGTAATTGTGTCCAAATGTGTGGTAGGTACTATCTTGAATATATTTTATAAATATAAATTTAGTGCAGGCCGTCTGTATTTTATTCGATATGTTTTTTTATTTATTCTAGTGGCCGTCGAATGTCAGAAATTTGGCCATAATTCATTTTCTTTTACTTTCCTTGTCTATATTTTTTTATACATTCTTCTACGTCAGCTGGGTTTGTGCGCAAATATATTCATTATGCTTTAATTTTATTGAAACACTTATTTTGTTTTCTATGATAAGGACAAATGTAACTATTTCCAAAGTTATTTATTGATAAAACTATAGCGCGTTAATAGGTATTTAAACGAAAAATCAAAAGAAATAATTTAAAAGAGGTTCCCAAACCAAAAAGAAAATATTACTGAACTATTTCGCCTTCGCATGTAGATTATATTTATAAAAAGATTGTATTGTAAGGTCTGTATTTAATTTGGCCGCTCATTGAAAACCAGCGTTACAGCAAATAGCTAGATAGGTGTTTTTTTTATTCATATATTTTTATCTTGTATTGTTATAGTTATACGAGATGTCTTGCTTTGTTCCAACAAAAAACGATTTCTTTTATATATATATAGTATTAATTCACATATAATTGGTATCGCTATAAAATGCAGGAGATATATGTTTTCAAAATCTCATTTTTTCTTTACAAACACGTAAGCGTAATGTGTACCTTGTTTTCAAAAAATTAAAGAATTTAAGTCGTAAATGATTAATTTCAATGTAATTTATAATTTGGTAAAACGTTTATGATATATATAATAAGTCTTATATTAGACAGTCCTTCGGCCATGACTTTACAACACAAAACTAAATATAAATAAAATATAGTCTATCACTTACCTAGTGTTTTTTTATAGTAAAATAGCATAGAAATCCTCATGAAATACAGTTAGATGTGTGCAAAAATGGAGTTTAATCTTTATATGCTATCCATTTTTATATACTTACATATATAAATTGGAGGATTTCTGAATACGTTCATTATGTTATCTATAATTATATAAGTCCATTATTTTTTGTGAATAAATTAATTAGGAATCTTTGGTTTAAGGATAACAGTGTGAATTATAAAACATCGATATAATTTATAGATTTAATTGTTTTTTTATTTATTTTAAATATATCAACAGCCAAGTAAAAAATGTGACAAATTGGTTATAATAGAGAATAGAATCACTGGATTACTCATTTAAATAGGTATCCAGAATATTGAATAAAATACGTCCATTTTAATGGAATATATAAATAACAGAATTTTTTTTTTACAAATAATGCTTAAAAATCAGAGCTCAATGTTTTTAGCGTACATAGATTATAAAGGACGAATTATATTCTGATTAATTGTTGTAAACTAAAACAAAATAATTATTTTATTTTTTATTTATTTAAGCTTTATTGTACGCCAATTATATATGTACATTCATTTCAAAAACATTTCACGTTTTGTTATTGGTACAATGGGTGGCCTTATTGCTATTAGCAATTTCTTCCAGGCAACCTTTGGATGGATTTGTTCCTTGGAGTAGAGTCAGGGGTATTCTGGGTGTACAGGAACAACAACTAGTTAATACCGCTTAAGTTATTGAAGTATTATAAAAATAAAAAACTAGAAC
Source organism: Antheraea pernyi (assembly GCA_015888305.1). Classification (NCBI taxonomy): domain Eukaryota; kingdom Metazoa; phylum Arthropoda; class Insecta; order Lepidoptera; family Saturniidae; genus Antheraea; species Antheraea pernyi. The sequence continues at coordinate 1,425,988 of MU158731.1, read as the reverse complement.
AAGCTGATCAAAGTTACAATTTAAAAAATCACGAATCTGTGTAGTAAAGCGTAATTGTTATTTTTTAATCCCGAAAGTGAATTAGGATACTTAGCTATAGTGTCATTTATTTTTAAACAGCTCGTTACGTTGTCGCGCTAATTTGGGAACGACGGAGAAGTGTCCCGCATTAGTTCTGTACGATAGTAATAGATATTTAGGTATCCTGGTATGAATTATTAATTGTAATTATTATTTTGACATTTTTAAAGTAATCAAGATATTTACATTATAATTAAAGATGGATAAAGTACTTCTCAAAATGTTATTCCGGCTACATATAATGACAGTATACGCTTCAATATAAAAGGTAAGCAGTAGTACAGTTGAACAGAGGTAATTTAAGACTAGTAAGAGGGTTGGTTACTACCTAAGTAATGGTAATATTAACAGATAGTCGATTATTCTTAAGATTCGTTGAGGTACAAGATACATCTCAGTCCAGTGGGACTATCTTTATATATAAATTTATTCTGTGCGTGTGTATGTCACTAAAATCTTCCTAAACGGCTGGACCGATTTTAATAAAACTTTGCGTGCGTGTTCCAGTGGATCCTAGAATGGTTTAGATTTACAATTGGACCCGGTCGGTGGCGTTGCGGTTGACTTTTAGGATAGTTTTTATTATCAAGGCAGGACAACGTCCGCCAGGTCCGCTAGTAAGCATATATTTTTATTATTGTTTTTTATTTATTTATACATATAACGTAGGTAAGCATTGAGAGGTATACTTCGAAAATTAATAACCTAAAATAGTTAGAAGGTTAAATATAAGTTCATAATACATAGTAATTTATATTAGTTATTTATAGGAGCCCCGGCATGTATGAAAGAATTCTACGGAATTCGGGTACATTTACTAGTTTAAGTTAGTAAAGCTATTAGCTGATGGTGAAGGAAAACATCGTGAGAAAATCTATACCTGAGAAATGTTCTGGTAGTACCACAGTATGTGGGGAAAATATAGAACTGTGAATTTCTCGGAGTTTGAAATCGCCAATACGTCGTGGGCTGGCGTGATGATTACGCACATACCTTCCTTCGGGCAGAGCCCTATAATCCTGTAACGGATCTCTTACAGGCTGATCTGTGTTATATCATAGGAGGCAAACGAACAGGTGGGTCACCTGATGTTAAGCGATCACCACCGTTCGTAGACACTTGCAACACCAGGAGAGTCGCAATGCGTTGCCAGCCTGTGTTGGGGAGGGGAGAAAGGGTTCCGGCGCTCTCACTGACCGAACGAAACGCAACAATGCAAGCACTGTTACTTCACGTCGGTTTTCTATGAGAGAGTGGTACTACCCCGGGCGAGCCGACCCATTCATGCTGAAACCAGTAATAACTTGACTTAACTAACGTGACCACTACTAACCACATGTATAAATAATTTAAAATATGTAAACAGCGTGGTAGCTCAATGGGAATGTGTTCGAACTCAGCGTCCTTCAATAATCCATCAATTTCAATCAAATGTAATCATTGTTCATGTTGATTGTGTTTTTAAACCCGCCTGGGTAGCTATCACATTGTAAGACGCTAAAAATCTATAAGAATGTTCTGGCAGGAACTTAAGAACCTGTCCTCAAGTTTACCATGTTGACCGTTTGAGACATTTTGTCATTTAAAATCAATTGAGATTGTAGCCAAAGGCTGTAATTTACAGATAGTTAAAAAAAAGTATTAAGTGGTGATGTCTGCGTGGTTACTAATATATTTAATAAATATTAAATTATTAATTCATTTATGTCTAAACTTGTTACCGTGTTTTAAAAGCACTAAAACAGAGTGTTTCGTAAAGACACGAGTGAAAGTTTTATATGGCAGGGATTTTTTTTAATTCAACAAAACCAACCATAACGCAGTATTCCCAGACGGTCACCCATCCAAGTACCTACTGGCCGCGTCCGACGTTTCTTAACTTCGGTGACCGGACGAGAAGCGGTGTTGTCAACACTCTACGCGACAGAGTGTTCCCCTCCAAATGATGTATATAATATACAACATTGGTGGATATAAATGCTATTTCAAAAGTTAATATAATATAATTATTTCGTAGACTTCCATTGTCGTTCATGTTAACATCAAAAAAGCTGTCTTTTATTCCAAGCCCGCAATAGTATTTAAACAATATATTTATTACCAACACCATTAAAACAGAAATACAGCAAAAGACACCCGATAATTACCAACCCGGGGCGTGACATTCGAACAAACCTCCTAGCAGTATTCATTACGTAATTGTCAACTACGCCTCATTAAAAAGCGAATAATTCTACTTTATATTCGATGTCTCAATCATTATTTATGTATACATATAAATATTTATGTACAAACAGAGTGTATATTTAAGGAATAAAAGGTATTTCGTTTTGTCTCATTAACCGCGTAATCGTCGTCTGACTCAACGATTATTCAGTTAAACTTTTGCCGTATACAACTGCACCTGTTGTGTTTAACCGCCTTTAATTCCCGTTTATTCATTACTCCTCTGTTGTAATTAGATTCAGTTAAAACAGCTTAATTATTCGGGTGTTATTGTAGCTCTTTGAATATTCAACCGAAAGGACTTTAATACAGGATGTTCGAGTGTAATGCACTCATTAATTACAATAATTAGAAAAGAAATAATCAAATTAAAATACCCAGAATTCATAATATGTAAATAAAATTGGAATGTGTTTTGAATCAATATTGTCAAGATATTTACAGGTAGATATTTAAGAGAATAATCTAGACCAGGGGTTCCTAAACTTTAAAGATAACGGAATACCAACCAAATACCATTTATTTTATGGAACCCTATGAGTACCTATTGAGTACCTATATCTGGGGTAGCATCGAATCTTGATCTGTATTTTCTTTTTGTATAAACGTAGGCTGAAAATCCTGTTTCACAACGATGCGTCGTTACGAATAGGAGTAATAAGATAGCTAATAATAAAACATTTTGACGGAACCCTGATGACTATTCTAATGAACACAATTTGGGAATCTCTGATCTAGACAGTATACCATTACGCTTTACTTAAAAACTTAAGCAGTAACAATAAAATTTATAACAGTTGTAATTTATATTCCACTAGCCGTCACGGCGGACGTTGTCCCATCCTGATAATAAAAAAAACCTTGAAGATAGATATATGCTGTCGCTGACTGTTTTGTAAACATTATCAAGCTCTACAACTTTTCTCTAGAACTCAATCATATATCTCTCATCGTTAAAGTAGCGTTCGTAAGAAACGTTTTCGTTCAACCATTTTTTTCTCCGACTTTGCAAATCCGACTACCACAAAAAAGTTTTTTCATTTCTTAGGTTAATATATAGCCTATGACACTCACAAATAACGTGGCTTTCTATTGGTAAAAGAATTTTCAAAATCGGTTTTGTTGATCCAGAGATTACCGCCTACAACGTCACAGACTCAAACTTTATAATATTAGTCGTATAGATAACAGAACTTAGCGTACAGATATTTTCATTTTATTTTGACAACAAATCTTCTAGATTATTACTGCCATTGTCCAGTAGTAATTATATTAAAAAAAATTGTAATAATTTCAATGATTTAACAAGACGGTGGCCCCCTTGTTAAAACTTTCCCGAGTATTTTTGTGCCATCTCTGAATTCACGCTCCGTGGTATTATTCATTCACAACACTTGTGCACAATAACCGAACGATATTACGTAAAATACCACCAATATTACAAGATATAGAGTTAAATAACACGAGATTATAACTAAGCTATAAAAGGCACTACATAACAGAGTAAAATCCCTCCAAAAAGTCCGGGAATATAAATAAATATTATATACTAGCGGGCCCGGCAGACGTTGTCCCGCCCTGATTATAAAAAAAAAAACTTGACAAATTATATACCAAAACGTTCCTCATGAATCACTTTATCCACTGGTGAAAACCGCTTGAAAATCCGTTCAGTAGTTTTTGAGTTTATAACAGACAGACAGACAGACGCGGTAGGGGACTTTGTTTTATACTATGTAATGATAAAGATTCGTTGGTGGTATGAAAATAAACTGTTTTAAATATTTTTTACTGATAATATTAAAGATGGACAATGTCTATTAAATTAAATAAATAGATTTACTTAACAAACGGAGGAGAAAAATGTACTCATTTGTTTTATCTCTGCCTATACAGTTATATAAATTCTAACACATATTGACAGAGAAGACATACTTTAAAATTTATATCGACAAACGTATTATTTTGCACGGGTATCACTCATATAAGAGGCGAGGAATAAGGAATTAAAAAAATTAATTCTGTAATGAGATTACAAATAATTAGTAAATAATATTGTAAGTCGATTGGTTCAATGACCCTTCACCTGGCTTTAATTGCTTCAATCATCTCTCATCGAAGTATATTCGAAGAACTATTCGAGTGACAATTTTTTATAAGCATATATAGATAATATAGATTTCAGAAGGTAGCAATTACACTACTTACTCATTTAGTACACAGCGTGACCATTTAATATCATATAAGATTGTAGTCAATCGTTAGAACCTATAAAGTATTACAAAATAAACAATCTGCTACTTAATTTCTGTAAAAAAAACATCTCAACATTATAAAATGAAACAAAATAATAAAAAAAAAAACATACCGATACGAAAATTTCACGGCGAATCGTTCTGAAACGGCAGATTTAAATGTCATTGTTGCCAGGTAAATCGCTTCTCGGATTACGGGCAATTAAACTTTTTTTTGTACAAAATTAAGTAGGTGGTAAATTACCGTGAATTGATCAGTTGTTTGTCGAAATTGTACCGCGGGACTGCGCCCTGTTTATATCCTTCTTAAATTTCGTTTAATGATCTCGACATACTCCGTTCTTATTTTTTTCTTAGTAACTAATAAAAACGTGTCAATATATTAACTTTTGTAACGTAGTTTATGGCTATTGTGGGAGATTGAGCTGTTAAAAGATTTTGCTAATACATTTTTTACTTTATAATAAAATTTATAAGCGTTATATAAAAACCTAAGCAATATTATAAATGCGAATATACATTTGTTTATAACGTTTTCACACCTTTACTACTCGGCCGATCATTATTAAATCTTGCACACATGTTCTCCCATAAAAGCCATAGTGTGCCTTTTATTTAGAGAAAATACCCTTCCCGAGATATAGATCAAATCTATTTTCAGGTGAGCGAAGCCGTGAGCAGAAGCTAGTTTAAAATAAGTGAAAATAGTGTCATGTGGTCGAAATTTATATCGTCTATCAACTATACAGAAATTAAAGACTACTTAAAGTATTGTCTAATGTCTTGCTTATATTATTATTATACCTATGGTAGGTTTTTTGTATATCATAACAGGTGGGTCACCTGATGTTAAGTAACCATCGCCGTCCATAGACACTTGCGACACCAGGGGAGTCGCAAGTGTGTTGCCAGCCTGTGTTTGGGGGAAGAGAGGGAAGAGGGAAGTGAGGGAAGGTAGGCCCCCCGCACTCTCACTGACCGAACGAAACGCAACAATGCAAACACTGTTACTTCACGTCGATTTTCTGTAAGTCCGCTGATAGTACCCCGTGCGAGCCGGCCCATTCACGCTGAAACCAGTAATATCTTCAGCGTGGCTCTACCACCTACAAAGATATAACCTACATAGGTTATTGATAATTTACAAGTAATTATAAATTCTACGAGAAGATGGTTAAGTTTTCATGTTTATAAAATTACAGAAGTGTGTGTTTATTAGTTAAAACGGATTTTTGGTTTTGCTATATCTCGCAGTAATTATGGTAGTAAATACTATATATGGCTTTTAATACTGTTTCAAATCTTATTACTTGCGATACATCTTTGCTGTTTCTATATTATTCATTTAATTTTATTTATAGTTAAATCTATAAGTATAGGTATATGTAAGATATATAATTGTTCTCATATTGTATCTTTTCGAGCTTAGTAATTACTTGCATTGTGATTAATTGATCGCCGGACAATTAATTCTTGGTTATTTTCTATATAACTGTATTTATTAAAGAGTAATCTAAACATACATTGATACCTTCTATGTAGAATACCTAAATGCATTTGGTAAAATGTGTAATTATGAAATAAAAATTCCAAACTGATTTGAGTAATTATATATCTTCGTATGTGTTTACGATCATCAGAAATCTATATATTTTTATTTGATTATATTGTAATTGTTTTCTAATCCAGTTACAACATTTTATGTGAGAAGTGGCGATATAGGTAGCTGTATATAGTATGTGATATAGTAGCTGCAGTCTTGAATTTTCTTCACTTAAATGAAATATTGTATAGTATTAATTTCCTTCATATAAACTCGACTTTACGACATTAAATTACTGCAATTAATAGTAAATGAATAATGTAGTAAGAATGTAACTTATTAACTTAACCGTACCCCTGAACAATAAAATAAGTTACATCGCGATGCACCCATAGACCAATTAATCAAAAGAACTAACGCTTATGTAGTCGAAACTGAATAAATAATATTCCAAGAACCAGTTCCAGCACGAGATATGACCAATTGTTTTTAATAAATATTATTTCTGTTATTAACAGGAAACAGCATCACGTATTTATATAAAACAGTGGCCGCAATGAAAACAGTCGTAAATCCAATCGAATGTAAACCTTACCGGGGCCGGATGCTATGGATATTAAAAAAAATAGTGTAACTTTTTAATAAAACAAATACTAAATAGGCAACGTCAAAGATGCAGCACGATCGTAAAGCAGAAGTTGCGGTCAGATTTAATATCTCACGTATGAAGCATTTTTAAATACGTAGGATGTGGTTTGTTGTGTACTATAAGTTTTAAATCGACCATCATTGCTGTATTTTACACGTTATTTATGATATCGTGATGCTTTTTTCATTACGAGTTGAGTTTTCTCAAACCTATCAATATACTTCAAGATGCGATTAAATAGTGAATCTATGAATCAAATATTGCAAGTATAATCAACTCTGATATCAGTCTTCAGTCATATATTATGCAAAAAACAGATTCGTCGATGTGTCGCGTGTGGCATAATGATATATGATAGAAGTGAATCTTTGATATTACAGAGAAACATTTTAATTATTCATCAATAGATATTGGATAGTATAGATTGTATTCAGTGATTACCACGCTGCCTGAATGCAATACACACGACCGCAGGCAACGAGAAAGAAAGTGAGAAGAGCGTATATCTCACTATTCTCCAATACCCGATGGCAAGAGATACACTGCTCCCACTCTATGTGACACAGTGTTTTCCTCCACCATTTTTCGTCACACTAAAAGGTTACAAATGAGAATTACAAGCCCCTTCCATAAATTACACTTCAATAAGTGAAAACCATTTATGCGACATAACTAGGGATTGTAGTTTTTGTAACATTACTGAGACGATCTCGAATTGCTATATCATAGTTTCTTCTCGTATCTTCCTAAGGTTTAATTGTTATCATCATTTTAGATGACCTTGTTTGCTCAGTATTTGTTTTAACGATTCTGAAACTAGGTTTATGAGAATCCGGTCATTCATCGATTCACCATAAGTATACTCAAATAATTATAGAATTATTTATTGTTCCATAAAGATATTTAATTGTTCAATTAATTTTAAATATTTACAAACAACATTATTTACAACATCTATTTCTGTACATGCTTTGAAAATTTTATTACGAAGTGTAGATTTGTTGTTCTGACATTCCAATTAATTAACCTCACAATCTTTACATATCTCTATCCAATGAGTGATTTATAAGGTTAGTATAGTTTCATTTGTTGATTTTGAAAACTAAATACCAACCAAATATAAATTATTATTCAGACAACAGCTGTATTTAATGTAAAAAATTAAAATGTAATCCGTCCTTCCGTATTTAAAAATTTAACTAACAACGTTTTTTCTTCTTGTTCTTATATCGCGCTAAGTATTAGCATACTGTTTTTCTTTTAATCTTCTGTATCAACGGTCGTTTCAGTATAAATACCGTTAAACTTTTATCATCTTTACATAATCTATACCTTGTTTCCTCTACTTCTTTGTCAACCCATCCTCATAATTGGTACTTCTCTAGTCACACAACTTTTAACCCATGACACATTATTTCAAGTATTCACAGCTTTCACACTTTTATCATTGCTTAGACAATTCATACCTTCTGCGGTCTTCTACTCCTATATGCATCCGCCCTAATAATTGACGCTCTTATAAGGACAAGATTTTATTCTTCTTCAATAGTTAATTTATTATTCCTCAACTCCTTTACATTTAAGATACTTTTATACTTCTTGCAAAGTCTATAATAATTACTAATGTAAACCTTTTTATTTATTTAGACTGCACATCTATTTTAACTACGGACTCTATCGGTATAAGATTATAACCATTCGATCTGGATTTTTTTGTATATGGTTCTAATTTACTTACTTTTTGGATACCATTGATCCTTTGCCAATTTTTATAAAATATGTGTATCGAATCAGGCGGGAATCAGCCAGTATTTAATAAATTTGAATAGCAAAGAAAGTAGCACATCTTTTTCCCCTTTCTTACAGCAGTAATCCTTTAATTATTCCAATAATATACCAATCAAAATTCATTTCGACATCTCCTTTCCGATTTACAAGACAAACCCGTAACCCGACTAGATCAAGTAAGTCGGTCACGTACCGCTTTGCCATTGTGAGGAGCGTTCATGTAATCCAGTAGCATTACTGTCACCCTATTTTTGCCCTCGATTTTTTTTTATTAATTCTCTACACGTCTCAACAAGTCTCGTCTTTGTTCGTCCCATTGTGAATACAACGTAATAGAAATACGACGTATGGTTATTGAATGGAATTTTCGTATTTTGAACCGAGCTCTGTCGACTTGACGTAGGGTTGCCTGATTTAAAATACTATATGCCTGATATTGAATATTTTAAATACAGTGTGGCACAAAGTGCGATGAATTTCAAATAAGTAATGCGAGTTCTTATTCTTTTAATAATGCAAACATAAATAGAAGATTGATTTGACTTAATAAAGCCATAATGATTCAGGGTTTGAATCCTACAATTCTTAAGCTTTTAATAAACGAAATTATCAATTTAATGTTCGCGTGTTAGAACCCAGCCAGTAACAATTATTCCAAATTCGCGTACATTTACCAATTTATATCGATAACACTGTCGGTTCACAGTGAAGGAAAACATCGTGAGGAAACCTGAAACTGAGAAATGTTCTTTTAGTACCATCGTATGTGGGAAAATATGGAATTGAGGATTTCTTGGAATTTGAAACCGCCGATACTTCGTGACCTAACGTGGTGATTACGCGCAAATCCTACAGTGGGCTTCTTACACGCTGATAATGATAACTGTAATAAAACCTAATGAGCCACTACACTTATAAGATGTATTTCTTGTAATTGTTAAGTGTGTGTCGTAAGGTATCTTTTTAGGCCTGCAGCTATTATATTTTTACTACATCATCTCTTAACATTGAGTGTCATCAGATTAATAAAATACTGGTCTCAAACCTAACTAGACTTTATTCGTTATGGATAGATTGACTGAGAATAGCCCTTTTTTAAAACTAAAATAGTAACATCAAACTAACAAAAATAATTATAATCCATAATTTAAATTATAAAAGAAGATAATATTATAAAATAAATGAATAACCATGCAGCTTAATATTCTGTTAATTTTATTGCGCTCTATAATTTAATCTATTACATTATTAGACCAATAAAATAACTCAATTTACATGGCAATAATAGTTTCATGGGGTGTTATTTAAACCTGTTTATATGTTAATATTCAATTTGTGAAATTAAAACTCTGAATCCTTTATTAAAATCCATGTAAATAAAATGACAGAGGTCTGCGTTATGCGCGCATCACCAATAACTACTGAATAAATTTGATGATTGTTTAATTGTGACTTCCTGGAGACTTGGTTTTTATCTAAAATTAAAATTATTAAGATGTCTGCATTTAATATAATTTTATTACAGTTTTAAGAAATAAGATCTAATAATAACACCACATTACAGTTAAAAATGTTATTAGTATATTTTGGCGTTCACTTCTTTATGCTTTTCCTTCTTCTGTACATAAAATATATTGTCACGCAGACGAAGTTGAGAGTGTCAGCTAGTGTAAAATAAATACATTATATTTATTATACTGTAAAAAAAACTGCGTGCGTACAAAGTACACATGTCAGAAGTGAAACTTCTTTGGCGAACTAATTTATAAGTCTAGTTTATATTTATACAAATCTAAAACTTTAGATTTCCGAGTCTTGAAAAATAGATGAAAAATCTGCGTTTACTGCAAATGAGGTTACTTCCGTTGCATACCTGCGTGACGTTACATCTGTAAAAATTTACCCTCATGCGCCTAAAGAAGCTTCACTTCAAAAAGTGTCTACAATTATTTCTTGTAAATCGAGACAGTCAGATTATCGTGTTATACCTGGCAACCCTGAACACCGTCTGTCGGTGCGCGAGCGCAGCGTGTTTATAGGTTTAGTACCTACGTGGTAATTGTGCACTTGTGCAGCGTAATGCGTAGGTTTTGCCTTTTGTCTTATTCAATTTTCCATTCCGTACACTATACGCTCCATGGAAATTGTTTTTCATTGTTTAATTATATGACCAGAGAGTGCGCGGTTACACTTGTCAGTTCAGTATGGTTACTTCAGTCGTTTTATGTTAGTGTTAAATGCCTTTAAGTTAGGAGGTTCATGCCGAATGTCGTCTTGTGGGCGATTCTATTTTATTGATACGTTACGATGAGTAACTTTCATAATTTCTTTTCTAACAAAGATGTAGAAATATAGCTCCAATACGTAATGTCAACGAATGACTATTATCCCACCGCGCAGAAGAAAGCTACCGAATGTGTGTGTGTATCTTCTATTCCATACAAATAATAAGAAAATGTAACGTGTCTTAACTATAAAGATTTTTGTAAAAAGAAATGTTGCTGGTAGTATAAGCAATAAAATATCTGTCTGTCTGTATGTTTATATGAAAACGCTTCACCACTAAAATAATGCGTCCATGATAAAATCATAAAGCATACTTCGAGTGATATTTAGTCTTCGTTTCATTAAAATTGGTTTGGCCTATCAAAAGTTATTGTACTTTTAATAAAGACGTGACTTAAGTACTAGGGTAGATAAGTAAATGGACGGAGTATTTAAATGATTTTATTAATAACTGGTTTTTTTTACATAAGGTTTCACGCGGGCGAAGTAGCGAGTACAGCTAGTTTGAACATATGAGTGTTTTTTTATTACAGCTTTTTAATACTTCATCTCACCACTTCATCTCAGATGGTAATCACACTAAACCTAGGCGGGACTGATTCTTAAGTACATCTGCCAGATAACATATATACGTGCTTGATAATATATGTTTAACTTGAGAGAGTTGATTAGCCAGATGGACTTAGAAAAAACCTTACCACCATGCTATGGTTATGTGTTATCCTGTATCGAAAACTTAGGTTCATTCACATGGTTTTTATTACATCGATTGATGCGTTGTCAAAACGCTGACCAATGAACTGTCATCGCTTCAACAATTTATTTATCATTAAATTCATCCGAATTCTGGAAGTGTATTAAAGTATGACGTCTGGTAATCAAAAAAGAGGGAAGGGCTAGAAACATAATTTTAACTTACAAATACGAAATGGAAATTACGAAGAAGAATACGAAGTTGAAGTGAAATAGAAGAAATATATTTACGCCAATTTTTTTTTAATAGAAAATATCTAGTAGAAAATGTTAACTGCTATTTATTGCATTGTCAAATGAAGAAATAAATTAACACCCCTTTAAAAGCAATTCTATCGAATTTTTATGCTAAATAAATTTCATTGAGTTGTCGACAATTGTCCCTTTGGATTTGGAACCCTTGCCGTAATTTGTGCGATCCGGTGAACAAATGTCTTCCGTTTCTTTTATTGATAAGTCTTAGAAAAGGACAATGAATGTTTTGCGTACGGTACGAATTAAAGGAGGAAGCGATAAATGTAATTATCTTGCTTATGAGAGCAAAAAGAATTTTGTTGTAATAATATATGTATGTACCTGTCATTTTTTGTAACTTATTTACGTATAATAAATATCTAGGAATCCAAATGGAATATATGTTGTTTAAATAGCCGGAGGCGCCGCAAAAAAATACACATCGTTTTTGAGACTGATCGTTTTTATCTCTACTGACATTTGTACGAATACGTATATATACCAATATTAAATCGGTATCATCTCTGTACTTCAGTTCAACTTAAATAAAGTATTATAAGTTTATATCTTAATTAGCTTCTGTCCGCGTGGAATAGACACTTTGGGATAGCGTTAACACGCAGCGGAAGCTCTCAAAAGGAAAAATGAAACCGATTTTAGAACATTCTTCATTGTTGCTTCGCTCCTATTAATCATGGCGTGATGAAAACTATAGCCTTCGTCGATAAATTAACTATCTAACATTGAAATAATTTTTCTAATCGGACCAGTAGTACCTTAGATTAGCGCCTTCAACCAAACAAACAAACACTTTATAATATTATTTAGTACGAATTTTACTATGTAACTGTATCGTAAGGATTCAATCGGTATCATCTCTGTACTTCAGTTCATTTTAAATAGGGTATTTATAAGTTATTATGTCTTAATGGAGTTATTTCAATGTTATTTGACCTAATCGCTGTCGCCTATGAACTTAAATTCAACTAAGACCAACCCCAGTAGGTGTTCCACCTCGCCCTATTGTTTGCCGCGGTGCCCTTCTGTTTGGTAGCACGTGTTTTATTGTACAATTACACGACGATTATCGAAGGGCGTTTGGTGAACATGAAAAAAATCTTTGATATACCATAGTAAGGTTTGAATGTTTACCTATTGACCTTTTTTAACTCACGGTCATTCTGTTTTAATATTTCTTTAGTTGTTTCAGTCATCAATTAGCTTGCAAATATATTTACACCTATCATTACATAGTATAAAACAAAGTCCCCTACCGCGTCTGTCTGTCTGTCTGTTCGCGATAAACTCAAAAATGACTGAACGGATCTTTATGCGGTTTTCACCGGTGCATAAAGTGATTCGTGAAAAACATTTTGGTATATAATATTTCAAGGATTATTTTATAATCAGGGCGGGACAACGTCTGCCGGGCCCGCTAGTCTATACATATAATAAGAATGTGAATCTAACGTGTCTGTACTTTTTAGATTTTAATGAAAAAAATTGTTGCATGTGTCTAGGATTAAGTAATAGACTACATTTCAATCATTTTTATAAATGTCTGTCTGCCTGTCTGTTTGACACAGAATGTACTAAAGTACTGAGTTCACAATAAATCCTCACCAAGAAAATCATAAAGCATATCCTCGGGAGTAACTTAGTCTTTGCTTCATTAAAATCGGTTCACTCTATCAAAAGTTATTGTAATTTTAATAGCGCCGCGACTTAAGTATGAGAGAAAAGTAGATAAGCAAATGGACTAAATACGTTTAGAAGACTTCATTACTCACTGTTTTGTGTTTGGTGTACACCAGGTCCCACGTGGACGACGTCGCGGGCACTGCTAGTTCTTATATGAATAAAATAAATTGGTTGTATGTAAAGTCGGTTTACGGACGGTAATTTTACGTAATAACGTCATAAAAAAACATTGATGGAAATTTGCATACTTTCATGAAAACCCACGGGAAGTAACAGTGTTGGCATTGTTGCGTTACGTTCGGTCAGTGAGAGCGCCGGAGGAATACCTCCCCTCCCCTTCCCCTTCCACTTACTGCCCAAAGACAGGTTGACTCCCCTGGTGTTGCAAGTGTCTATGAACGGTGGTGATGACTTAACATCAGGTGACCCACCTGTCCGTTTGCCTGCATTTATATAAAAAAATGAATTAAATTATTCTATATATAGATAGATGCGTCACAAGCCGAACGCTTAGGCCGATCGCGGCTCTCTATCGCTTGGTCCGTGCTCTCGCTGCTTACACGCTCAGCTCAGGCGGAACGTGACAATGAGCCATGCTTTTTTTGTGCGTGCAGCCGGAGTTGAACGATTTATAAGACGTTATCACTTCAATAATAAAGATATGTTGCTGTGCACTCATCACGTAAAAACAATTGAAGAGATTTCGATAGTTTTGTCTACTTGGTTTCTTGGTCTACTTAGGCAAAAATTAAAACGATATCCTCATATAATATAAAATTATTTATGTTTTAACACATTACAAGTTTTATGTACATTAAAGAACTAAAGACTAAAGAATTTTTCTAAACAAAGTATGTCTTTGCTTACAATTTTTTTTTTCTTTTATTCTGCCATTCTTCATTATCACAGAGCCAAAGTCGCGAGTATCAGTTAGTAATAGAGTAGTTAGTCATATTTATTTTAACCCCGAGAATTTTTCAGTTAACAAATATATCTTCTAAGACATATGGTAAGTAGTTTTGTGACGCATCATCATCTTCATCATCAACTTGGTCATGAGATAACTGTTGTGTCGCTAAACTTTATTTCACACTTTCTTTAATATTACTTGCAATAATAACAAAAAACATTTAAGTGAGGCTCGTAGAGTATCTTAAATTCTAGGTTTAGTAGTTCTAGACGCCTAAATTCTAGGCGTGAAAGCATAATAAAAAATTCGCGATATACGCTAGAGATACGTTTGCGGTAATCTATACTATTATTATACAGGTTTGTTTGTCCGGGAACTACTGGTCCGATTTGAAAAGTTCTTTCAGTGTTAGATAGCTCATTTATCAAGGAAGGCTATAGGCTATATATCATCACTATATATCACCAATAGGAGCACCAGATTAGGTGCCCTCCGCAGCGGCTCAAGCCTAGGTCCGTTCCCACGGTGTGGAGCCTTTCAGTGCGCTGCTCGTACGATACAGTGACACAAAATCTTACATCACTGCGACAACATTACACATATCATCTCCACACACGTGCATGCATACGCGCTTACATTTTTTTTTTTTTTTTTCGAACTGACTATACTATTGACTTGGCAAGGTCTTTACAGCTTCACCGGACTACTGGAAGGGTTTTATTTTTTCCCTTATCAAACTAAAATAGTTTAGAGAATTATACGATACGAAATATATATAAGAGTTGTTGAGGTATGTATGCTTGGTACACATATATGTTTCAACAACTTATATATGTATGAATAGTTAGCTTGGCTTAGCTCAGACAGGTCGCGAATTGCATGTATCAGGCAACAGCCCAAGCCGAGGTGTGCCGTGCACCCTTGAGCGAGTTGTAAAATAAAATCGGCTGAGTGCCTTAAGCGCTCGCCTTAGTAGTCCGGTGAAGCTGTTAAGACCTATTGCTAGGTAAATAGCGTAGTCAGAGCACCAATGAAGAATGTTTCATATCGGTACACTTTACAGTAGATAACGTGTGTGCCATACGTACCTACATATGTTTTTGAAAGAGCATTTCTGTAGTGTACTCACAAATTTACATTTCTTTGATACAATCTAAAAAAAACGCATGTGGAGCCGCGGATATGCAGCTAGTTTAATTATAAATCTGATTCAATTTTCAAAACGTTTAACTTCAAAAGTTTGTACTGCAATCTTAATATTTCCAGTATAGATTCTCAGTTCACAATCTATGGGAACAACTCGCGTTGTTACTGACGTGCCATCTCGCCCTATATTCGGATAGAGAAAATAAAAGATTTCCTGTACAATTGTCAAGGGACACAGCCCCGATGTAGAGGAAATGCTTATTATAATGCTCGCACAATAAAAACACACGTGGTCGCATTACGTGCTGTGAGAAAGGGGTTTTGTTCAATCCGCCGTGAACGATTTCTGATTTGGATAAGATAGGTGATCGGATTTGATCTGACCGAACAGGTTTTATGATTTACAATTAGATTAGGTTTGATCAAACATTTGATGTAATCGAAACGGATTGACAAACGTTGGAACAAACTTGTACACGTTCACCGCGAGCTTATATGATGGCAATATCTATACTAATATTATAAAGAGGTAGAGTTTGTGAGTTTGTGACGTTGTAAGGGGTAATCTCAGGAACTACTGGTCCGATTTGGAAAATTCTTTCAGTGTTATATAGCTCATTTATCAGGGAAGGTTATAGGCTATATATCATCACGCTAAGACCCATAGGAGCGGAGCAGCAATGAAGAATGTTGCAAAGTCGAGGTATTTTTTTCCTTTTCAGAGCTTCCGCTGCGTTTTAGCGCAGAATAACCATTCCACGCTTACGTATTACCGCCCAACGAAGTGGGCACGGGTCGGCTAGTATTGAATACATCTATTATTAATTTGTCAAACTTCGTTTAAAATGCTCACATCCGCGACTTTTACTAGGTTTTAATATAGATTTGACCTATTATTCGGGTTCACACTTTTCCCAATGAAATGTATGTTCTCTGTTCTTGTTGAGTATTTAAGGCATGAAAGTGTAACAAATGTACAAACAAACACTTTTACACATAAAAAATAGTAGTAATGACAGTTAGGATACATTAATGAGAAACACACACCGCTAATCGCGTAGTTTTTTTTAAATAAAAATTGCAATAACTTAAAACTTTAATAACTCTGTATTAAAAGAAGATATTGTTGTAATTCTTTTTTCTATATAAGGGCCAATTGTATAACAAATAAAATTTTTAAAAAATTACAATATCTAACAAGTAGTTTTGCTTAATACGCGCACAACCTCGGACGTCTTATTATTTTATTGAATACATTTATTTAAAAGGGATAAAAAATATTAATATATTATATTATACTATATTGTAGGTGGTAGAGCCACGCTGAAGCGATTACTGATTTCAGCATGAATGGGTCGGCTCGCCCGGGGTACTACCACCCGACCCACAGAAACACCGACGTAACGTAACAGTGCTTGCATTGTTGCGTTTTGTTCGGTCAGT
>MU158731.1:1340364-1408952 GCA_015888305.1 Antheraea pernyi | reverse complement strand
CCTCAACCCCCCCTCCCCCCTTCCTCCAATCACAGACTGCCAAAAACCTCTGGTATTGCAAGTGTCTATGGACGGTGATGATCACTTAACATCAGGTGAACCATCTGTTCGTTCGCCTGCTATGACATAAAAAAAAGAGAATTGAAATTCGGTAACCACTTATTCAGTACACATGTACGAAACATTAAAGTTCATTGATTACAGTAATAACAAGGAAGATAAAAAATAATACAAATATCATCCAGAACATCTGCAAGCAAAGTTCAAGGAACGGTGATCTAGACAAACAAAGATTAATGTTACTTCCCTAAAATCACTAGAAGCGACAGTTGAAAGTAAACATGTAACTGTCCGGACGTCTGTTTGTTTGCGGGGAAGAAAAATGGACGAACTCGGTATAATCGATTGACATATTGCTTTTGTAATGAATGGGGATTGATTTAGAATGGTATGATTGTGATTATGGGAGTCTTTGGAAGAGGATATTATACTTTAGTCTATATCGGTAAATTAAATTAATGCCATCGATCTTTTTTTTGAAGTCGAAACTTTTTAGCCGCATTGACCGATTTTTGCTAGGGGAAAAATATACGGGGTCGCCTCACCAATCACATCGACATGCTCTTGACGTATTGCGATTGCGCCAGACTAGCGACGATATTGATAGTTTGTATTGAGCTTGTGCAGTCGATCGTACATTTAATTAATTAATAAACTAAATAAAAATGTATATAATTATTGCTCGGAGTCCGAATAGATGTGCCAATTTACGAATCATGAATTAAAAATAATTCAGACTATAATTGGTTGGAAAATCAAAACAGAATACTGTTATTCAATTATTTTAAGTTTTCACTTCTATCAGCAGTCTCTATGAATGTTTCTACTATTTTTGTATCTACCTAAAAATTACAGGTCAATAACCACTGTTATTGTCAGGGTTGATTGTTAATTGTTGAAAGTAAAATTAATTTGTTACATATGATGATATTTGTAGATGGTGGAGCCACGCTGAAGCTATTGCTGGTTTCAGCATGAATGGGTCGGCTCGCCCGTGGTAGAAACACCCACGTGAAGTAACAGTGCTTGTTGTGTTTCGTTCGGCCAGTGAGAGAGCCGGAGGCCCATCTCCCCCCTCCTCTATACTCCTTCCCCTGGCTGGCAACGCATTTGCGACTCCCCTGGTATTGCTAGTGTCTATGGACGGTGGTGATCACTTAACATAAGGTGACCCACCAGTTCGTTTGCCTCCTATAATATATATTTTAAAAAATATATATGTTTCAGGCCTTAGTTTTGCTTGTTTTTCATCTCTTTTACAAGGGTAACTCTCCCTAAGGAAAGGTACGAATATTATCAATACGCCAACATATATATTAGCGATTTGAAGAGTCGATTAAGTTATACTTCTGTATGTTCTTATGACGTCACTAATTGTTCAGTACTTCTTGAGGGAGATTTGATTGTCATAGCTCCCGCTATCAAGACTCCACGCAACCATTTTAAAGCCATAAACACACGGTAAAGATTCGCAGTTCCTGATGATATTTAATAAAAAAAACACACAACCGCCCGAGAATCACATTTGGTCGACATCAACGGAAGTACCGAAACAACGCGTACGTGTGTATTATTATTACGTTTTTTTTAACCATAAATTTAGACTATCGCTCATTTTTATATACATAATAAAGAATTTTACGAGCTTGTGCATCGAACTGTAGTTAAAATCATACGCAAGACGGACGCAGTATTACCGTATGGGATGAGAACAATGTGTTTGTTTTATGGATCATCTTTGTCGTTGTTTTTTTATTTTTATGATACGGTGTTACACGATTTTATTAACAGTCTAACATTACCCAATTACTATTCAAATTTTTGTTTCATTCTGTTAAGAGTTGATTTTTGTAAAGTTAAGACCATTCTCTTATTTAATTACTTACTATTAAAAACTTTTCTAATTGTTTTGGGTGCCTCATAATACGGTCTGTAAGAGAACCTAGTGTAAGCCTACAAGCCTGTTTTGGAAGGAAGGAATGGACATGATCACTACACCAGCGCACGACGTGTTAGCGATTTCAAACTCCAAGAAATTCAGTTTCATTTTGTCTCACATGCGATGGTGCTACAAGAACATTTCTTTAGGTTTCTTCACGGTGTACTTCGTCAACATCAGACGTCACTGTTAGTACTTTTTTTCTTTGTTTGAACGTGATATACTATAAAAAGACCTCTCAGAAAACTTTTTTTTTTCTGCATTGTACAGATTGATTATTGAGGTAAGTTATAGGGTCGCTACCATGTTACTACACTTAGGAGCGAAGCAATTTCCGTACAAAGTATATTTCGAATTGTACGCTAAGATAGAATGAAGTATGGTCAGGCTGTTTGTTTTGGGGCGGAGTATTGGAGCTGACAGTGAGAAAATTTGATCATGAATTAAATTACGGGGATCGGCTAAGAATTATTGTTGGAAAATAATTTCATTCACGACCATGAACAGCAAACTTTGCTGTGCACTAATAATCTTAAATAACTTTTGGCTTTTTACTATACTGAACCGGTATAAGTATATGGGCGTTATATTTCCGAGACGAGTAGTTTTAGACTAATTTAATCTATTATACGGAATCCCGTCTCCCGTGTTCGGATGATGTTCTTGAGTATTGACATCTAGGGGTTAATGGGCTATGAGAATAGGCACGTAGTCGAATTACTACGTCGCTCCGTGTATAAATTAAAATACAAGAGATTTATATTAGTCTATTCCGCTGTTCGCCTTCATTGGATAATGGGGAAATTTGTCGCGTTGTTTGACTGGATCTTGAGGGTTTATTGTGAACCCAGTACTTTAGCAGTGATGCGTGTTCATACAAGGTGTGAAGATGAAGCTGTTAATGGAATGGTCAATATCGTAGTCAGTTTGAAAAAAAAAAAAGTTTTCATACAGACAGACAGACATTTCTAAAAATGATTGAAATGTATTCTATTGCTTATTCCTAGACTCCTGCAACAATTTTTTTATTCGATATTCGAAAACGTACAGACACGTTAACTCTACATTCTTATTATAATGTATAGATATAGATTTGGTTTGTCTCTGCAGTCTTTATATTTTTGTGTGTATTTTATATTGCCACCGGGTAATTTATTTTGAAAATGTAATGTCTTCTAAGGTTTGTCTGTAAAGGATAAGGTTGCCTGACTGTATACTGTGGCAAACGAACTGGTGGGTCACTCGATGTTAAGTGATCACCACCGTCCATGGACACTAACAACACCAGAAGTGTCGCAAGTGCGTTGCCACCCTTTGGAGGGAAGGGATTGGTGGGCCTCCGGCGCTCTCACAGACCTAACGAAACGCAACAATGCGAGCACTGCTACTTCACGTTGGTTTTTTATAAGAGGGTGGTAGTACCCCAGGCGAGCCGACCCATTCATGCTGAAACCAGTAATAGTTTCAGCATGGCTCTACCACCATATAGATACGTCTATTTTAAGTCGTTGTTTAATTTTCTATATTTTAAGATGTGTCGTGAAGTGTTTATTGTTATTATTAAAATATTTATTATTAGATTTTTTATAACAACAAATTATAATACAGTGCGTGGTTTATCTTCATCAATATATATAAATTATATTAATGTGTCTATTTCTCCGAGGTAGTTAGTATGTGCGAAATGGTTGGCTCGATTTTGATTAGGTTTTTACTGTTATATATATGGCTTTACCTTTTTCTATAGGAGCTTAGCTTAGCGGTAATAATAAAAATTTACAGAGGTAATTTTAAATCGGTAACAGTTTAGATGCATGGGTTAAATGTTATGAGAAAGTTAAAATTAATAAAAATAAATAAACTGTCCATAATTAATGTAGATTAAATACATCGTTTTTAATGATAGCCTACTCAGTCGGTGCTTCATATATTATATGTTCGAATCCCAGTATTAAAATGAACTTTCAGCGAAAGGAAGCTATGGTGGTGTGAACATTTCTGGTCGTCAGTTTTGAGTTGAGAATAATTTGTCGCAGATATAGATCGGTGCTTTAGAATCTACAATTGAGAGTTTTCGTTTTAATTTATTTTATTTTTTTCGAACTGACTACGCTATTGACCAAGCAAGGTCTTAACAGCTTCACCGGACTACTAAGGCGAGCGCTTAAGGCACTCAGCCGATTTTATTTTGACAACTAGCTCAAGGGTGCGCGGCACACCTCGGCTTTGGCTGTTGCCTGATACATGCAATTCGCGACCTATGTAAGCTAACCTAAGCTAAGCTAACTATTCATACATATATGTGTTGTTGAAACATATATGTGTACCAAGCATACATAACTCAACAACCCTTATATATATTTCGTATCGGATAATATTCTAAACTATTTCAGTTTGATAAGGGGAAAAAATAAAACCCTTCCACCTGCATGTGTAAGCGTGTATGTGTGCACGTGTGTGGAGGTGATATGTGTAATGTTGTCGCAGTGATGTAAGATTTTGTGTCACTGTATCGCGCGAGCAGCGTACTCAAAGGCACCACGGCGAGGGAACGAACCTAGGCTTGAGCTGCTGCCGAGGGGGGCCTAGTCTGGTAACGTTTTCGTTTTAAATTATCGAAACAACAAATGTATTAGTTACTAATATCAGGTTTTAGTTATTCTGATGACTGTATTTTCAGTATACAAAAAAACATTACATATATTGTTTTCAGTTCTGTAACTTTTAGTTCCTTTGCGATTTTTTTATTAATTTACTAGTAACCGCGTGCATCTTTGACCGCGTTAAATTACGAAAAAAATTAATAAATAATTAAATATAGTTTAGCGCCATCTAGTGGTGAAAATTTTACTAATGTTATAATTGTGAATGTGCGTTTGCTTGTCACTTTTTACGTTTTAACCATTGAAATCATCATGAAATTTAGCAAACGTATTATCAACGTTACACTAAAAGGACAAGGATACATTTCGTCTAGATATATTACTGTTAAGGGTTAAGTCAAATCTGTATTAAAGCGAGCGAAATCGCCAGCAAATACTAGTATAGTACAATGGATAGCATAACCACATTCTCTATGATAAATGTTTAGGTGCATCAACTTTTTTGGTAATTGGTCAAACTGTGTCCCAGCTTCTTAATCTGTATATATACATATAAATATCTATTTTTATGTAAACAAATATATAAATAACTGTTTTTATATGTTTTGAGGAAATATGAAACCACACAACACCTTCCGACATTAAGTGTCGACGTAGAACAATTCAAATCAGTTAGCAAAATTTCAATAAAATAATGAGTGACGTATTAGTACACAAAATTAAAAAAAAAAGCAATATCTATCATCTCGGCAATTTCATATCACGAACGAGTCTGAATGAACTAAACAAAAGCGTCTAAAAATACAGACGGTCAGGACAGGAAAGCTCGCGCACTCATTGTCTGTGAGACGTACTCAGCACATGGACTGCATTAACACATGGTATATCAAAAAATATATCGAATTTCTCCATTCAATACTCGTCTCTGAAGTTTTTTTGTTCGTTCTAAATAATATAAGTGCTTTTTCCTTGTGTTGATTCGTAATTTTCTAGTTATTTTCTTTTGGTTGTAAAACATATTGGGGAGATTGTCGTCAAACGCAAAAAGCTATAAAGATATTTGAGAAGGTGGCAGAACCACGCTGTAGCTATTACTGGTTTCAGCATGAATGGGTCGGCTCGCCCGGGGTAGTCCCACCCTCTCATAGAAAATCGACGTGAAGTAAGTTTTTTTTTTTATATAGTAGCACGGCAAAATGACTGCACTATGGTAAGCACAGTACAATCCAAAAACAATGGCGACCACCGAGTGACACACTGTCCATCGTCGGTCCCCGCTGTCTGCCGGCCTGCGAAAAGCTGGATATGCACAGGCTGATCCCGAAACGCGACCCGCAGAAGCGAATCACTATGACAGGCTTTTTCGCCATATGCATGGTGGTTGCGACCCAGTTAGGCTGTAAAACCCCACCACCCCGCTGTCGCCATTGCCTCGTTTGTTATTCAGCAGGGTGTACCACGTGCAGGTGAGGTTGGCTTGGATGTCTCAAGTCTTAGATGTTATTTGACACCCCTAACATTACATACCTGTAAATATTAACCTGAAAATAGTATCTTGTTTCTCAATGAAATAATAAAGTCGAGGCTGTTATAAGGACTGCCGTAAAACTAAAAACAATGGAATAATTGTATTCTATTTTGTATTTTAAAATTAATTATAGTGTGAATGACGATATTAAAATTTTAGAATTTGTATATTGAAATTATTAACATTAGTGTGATTTTCATATCTATTGGCACTCGGAGCAATAATTATATACATTTTTATAAAGTTTATTAATTAACCAAACGTATGATGAGTTGCTAAATATCAATATTACATGTACATAGGACCATATACTACGCGTCGCTAGTCTTATGCAAGTCACACAAGCGCAATACGGCCGGTCACGCTTACTAACATGACATGACGCGAAATTATAAATTTATCTCCTCCGAAAAATACCGCGCTTAAAGAAGAAGAAGAAGGCAATGGCGAAAGCGGGGTGGTATGGTTTTACAGCCTGACTGGGTCGCAACCACCATGTATATGGCGAAAAAGCCCGTCATAGTGATCCGCTTCTGCGGGCCGCGTTTCGGGATCAGCCTGTGCATATCCAGCTTTTCGGCCGGCATGACAGCGGCGACCAGCGATGGATAGTGTGTCACTCGGTGGTCGCCATTGTTT
This sequence comes from Antheraea pernyi, assembly GCA_015888305.1. NCBI lineage: Eukaryota > Metazoa > Arthropoda > Insecta > Lepidoptera > Saturniidae > Antheraea > Antheraea pernyi. The sequence goes on along the minus strand of MU158731.1, from coordinate 1,402,183 downwards.
TTGGATTGTACTGTGCTTACCATTAGGCACAGTGCAGTCATTTTGGCGAGCAAAATAAAAACTTCAATAATAATTGTAAGAAAATGACAGTGACCTGTGTAAAAATGAACTTATGATCGAACCGAGCTGCATACAGAATTAAATAACTTCTATTACAATTAATTTAAGCAATATACGGCATACGTTAAAACAATTAACAAATTCCGAAATTGTCTCGTAATTAACAAATCATTTGAAAATTTTGTAACGGCGATTATGTTTTAAGATAACGAATCGTACAATTCTTAATTTATCAATGTTGTTTATACATAGAATGCCATTTAATTAACATTGAAAATCGATTAATTTAAACGTATTTGTTGCAGGTAATTTTCTACTAGCTTTAATAAGATTTTCGGAGTTATGCGAGTATAGGTTTTTATACGATTTATAAGATCCAACATAAGAATAAATCATATTTATTTATTTTTTATTGTGTACATTACTTTCTCTCTACACTCCGTACTAATGAAAGAGAGTGTAATTTAAATTCATGATGTATTTGTCATAGTAACTGGATTCATTGATTCCGTTATCAACACCACGTGAAGTTTCTGGCATAGTGTCTTGATTTATTGAGTTCAGTGATAAAGATTTTCTATCTGTATTGTATCTGTCAGTATAATCCCCCCTGTGTTCCCTAGATATACATTGACAAATTCCCAGATAGGACAATTCAAAAGATAGTCACAGTGTCTGGTTTATCACAATGTGTTCGGTGGTAGCAATACAGCCGTGTAAATACAATCTACCACTGGCTTGTAACATTAATATCTATGGTCTGTATATATCAACTAGTTTTTGCCCGTGACTTCGTCCGCGTGTAATAGTTATCTTGGGCTGAATAACACGCAGCGGAAGCTCTCAAAATAAAAAAAAAAGAATTTTGAAACATTCTTCAATGGTGCTCCGCTCCTATTGGTCTTAGCGTGATGATATATAGCTTTTAGGAAAACCTTTAATAATTATACACTCCCAATATAAATTACCAAAGACAGATTTCGTAGCTCATGACAATGCAAAACTGAAGTCGTTCCATTTGACATTTTCTAATATATTTTATAACGCGCAGTGAGAGTTGCAGTAAAAAGGTTACTAGCACGTAAACATGAGAATGGAGTACCTACAAGCTTATAGCCTTCTTCGTTAAATGAGTTATCTAACAATGAAAGAATGTTTCAAATCGGACCTGTAGTTCCTGAGATTAGCGCGTTCAATCAAACCCTCCAGATTTATAATATTACTTAGCCGTCGTTCAAATTTCAATAACTTTTGATAGAGTGGACCCATTTTAATGAAACAAATACTAAGTTACTCCAGAGGATATGCTTTACGATTTTCTTGTTGAGATTTGTTGTGATCCCAGTACTTTAGCAGTGATGCGTGTTCATACAAACAGACAGACATTTCTAAAAATAATATGTCTAAACTAGACACCTGAAACAATTTTTTTCACGGAAATCTAAAAATTACAGACCCGTTAGATTATTATAGGCATAGAAGATGGTTTGAACGATAGAAATAATGGAGCTGACCTTTGAATGCGTGTAAAATTTGATGCATGGTTGTTGGAATATATTTGGGCACGATAGACTTTCACTATGGTATTTCTAGAGCGAGACAACTATGCAAGAAAGACAGAAAATTGATAGACTGTCATATTCCGAAGGTCTTTACTGTTTTCGCATTATAAAATTGATTAAAGTAATATAATAAAATCCAAAATTGATATCGGATTTAGTATTAAATTACTGATGGCGCCTCCCGAGCGTACGTTACAAAGCCATTTTGTCTCTGGTCAAGTGTTACCAGACGTCTGGCCCGGTATAGACAATACTATCTTTGTGGCAACGAGTGGCCGCATAAAGGCCATTGTGGCCGAATCAATTAGCCCATAATGTTACCATTGTAACATTGTCTTAATGTATCTCCCTCGTGTATCGTTAAATAATTTTTTATAGTTCTATTTACGGCCGCATTTGAATTCATTGAACAGATACAGTTTCAGTTGCTTCTGAGTTTTTAGTATCACGTATGTCAAACGGCGATTTATATGTTTTCGTTTTGGTCTTCGTAAAATTATAAAACGATGAAGCTTCTATACTGCAACATAGTGTATGTACATCACATTCTTTCAGCCACGTAGTTCAATGTTACCTCCGTTTCTAGGCTTAGCGTATTACTATTTTCAAGTATGATGTGATTTTAAAATGAACTAGCTATGCCCGCGACTCGCATGGAACGTAATGTAAAAGAAACAACGAGTAATAAAATCACCTGAATGTATTAAGTCTATTTACTTTTGTCTCGTGCTTAACTCGCGTCTTCATTAAAATTACTATAACTTTTGATAGAGTGAAGAGATTTTAATGAAACGAAGACTAAATGTTACTCGAATACGTGTTTTATGATTTTCTTTGTGAGGTTTTATTATTAACGCAATAAGTTAGCAATGATGCGTGTTCATAGAAACAGAGAGATAGACTGCCATTAAAATGATTGAAATTTTCTTATTCTACGACAAGTGTAACAATTTTTTCCACAAATATCTAAAAAGTTCAAACTCATTACATTCAAATTCTTATTATTGATATAAATGTATAAAAGAAGATTTGACATCGATGTCTAAAAGGTTCACAAGTAACGTTCTGTATGGTGGTAGAGCCACGCTGAAACTATTACTGGTTTCAGCATGTGTCATGGCATGGGTCGGCTCGGCCGGGGTAGTACCACCCTCTCATAGAAAACCGACGTAAAGTAACAGTGCTTGCATTGTTGCGTTTCGTTCGGTCAGTGAGAGCGCCGGAGGCCCACCTCCCCTTTCCTCTCTCCTCTCCCTTTCCCTCCCCTAACCCATCACCCCAAAGGGTGGCAACACGCTTGCGACTCCTCTGGTGTTGTTAGTGTCCATGGACGGTGGTGATCGCTTAACATCAAGTGACCCATCTGTTCGTTTGCCATCAATAGCATAAAAAAAAAGTATACCTAAAGTCCGTGATAATTTGCTACTTTTGGGAACTGAATTGGAACGCCTTATTTGTGTGTTGCTAATTAAATCCTTCGGACTAGAACATAACTGCGCTAACAATGCTGTTTAATGGTACTAATGATGTGGTAAGAAATTGTAGTTGAAATTCGCACAATTCCTATTTACCTTAGACTCGTTTAACAATGGTTGTCATATAACTTGAACCATTTTGGATAGCAAAATTAAATAGCGATTGGTTGCTTTAAAAATATATTTAAAGTTCAAGATCTTATTATGACAATGTGTCGTCTACCTGGAATTCGATACACCACACGTAGACATCAGGGTGATGTAGAAAAGGTATCCGAAATTTTTAACAAATAATCAATTAATAATATAATAGTTAAGAAAGAAAAGATCTACACATGTGGAGATAATAGGCATATTTCCTTGTGTCTTGGAAAGGCTATTTTAAATTAAAACCTAGTAAACTATCTATTTGGCCTTCACAGTTTTACCAAACTAATAGGGCGAGCGCTTATGTCTCTCAGCCGCTTTGCAACAAGCTCCAAGGTGCCAAAGTGGCCGGACCTCAGTTTGGGCTGCTGTCATGGATGCAACAACACAAATCTTACTAAAAACTAAAGTAGCTAAACTAAAGCATACATATAAGAATTAGTGAGACACACTTGTTTATGGCCGATTGTATATATCTGATTTTATATATTTAAATTTGTGTAAAATTAAATTACTGTAAGAGAGAACGTGGCTCGACAAGCTTCACCTGTTGATGGACAAGTGACGAAAGTCGTAATATAATATTCTACTAAAAAGTCTTAAAGGTGAACATCAAAGGAAAAGGTCCATTGCCGTTGAAAAATTAGGAGCCATCCTAAAACACTAAAGTAATGGAAGCTAAAGATATGAGAATCTTTGAAGAGCCCAGTCATTATTGTCGAGTAACTTAAAACCGACACATGTGTCACATATCGTCCAGGATTGCGATGCCATATGTGAAATGAGGAAAAAAAAAAGACAAAAATCTGTTGTCACTACTCCCTGAGGTACGAACAATACCCTTCTCTGATCATACTTCAATGATGTTAATTTGAATCTTAAGTAGGAGTTATTAAAGTCCTTTTTCGTTAATATCAAACGGCGGTTATGGTCGATTTCTGAGGGATAGGTCGAGTCTTGTGATGTAGATTTTTTTGTACAACCTTCCGTAACCTTTAGCCTGTGACATGGATTGTAGATTAGGCATATTGTTGACCTTTTTGCTTCCATTCTTGATGCACGTGTAGCTCCTTTTTTTCGTACGATCCCATCGTTATGAAGGGCTTTTTGTTTTTATCTCGGATAAAATTTTTGCATGTGTGCAAACCGTTTTGAACAACGCATTTGCATCATTCGATTTCCTGTTAAATCTCGACTGTTGATTTAATTTGATGAGTTTTTGTAATGTTACCAGTATTTGTTCTTTTTATATTTAGCTTTTTGTGTAAACGTGTTCTTTGTGAACCTTTTTTTGGTTCTTCATTAGCCTTGTTTTATTTGTATACAGTATTTACTTTGTTATTTTGAATGTTTATTTTCTTAATCAATATTAATTTCCTATCATTTATAAATATTCCCGACACAAAATACATATAAGAGTTGTTGAGGTATGTATGCTTGGTACACATATATGTTTCAATAACTCATATAAGTATGAATATGTAGCTTAGCTTAGCTAAGATAGGTTGCGAATGAGATCTCGTGTCGCCCCAACTATAGTGGCAGACGTACACCGTGGGGTTTTAGTCCGTGCGAGTCGGACATAACCTACTCTCTCCCCCCAAAGGGTGGTGTATCCATAAGGGATTACCCCACGTAAAAAAAAGAAAAAAGATAGGTTGCGAATTGCATGAGTCAGGCAACAGCCGAAGCCGAGGTGTGCCGTGCACCCTTGAGCTAATTGTCAAAATAAAATCGGTTGAGTGCCTTGAGCGCTCGCCTTAGTAATCCGGTGAAGCTGTTAAGACCTTTCTAAGTCAATAGCGTAGTCAGTTCGAGGGAAAAAAAAGTTTATAAATATTATAAGTTTCATTATTAATCATCCATTTAACATATTTGGTTTGTTAAATTCACGTTAAATATGTAAGTTTTGTAGTTTTTAAAATTATCAACAACCAATTCGACTTTAAACACTTGAAGTAGTTACAATAAAACATAGTTCATTACAATCAACTTAAACTTTGCTTTCTATTAGTGAATGCATATTTAGAATTGCTTTAATCTACATCCAAAGATCATCTACATGAATATCGATAAACTTCTTTATAATAAATTTATTAATCATCAACAGTCTTTAAGATACTCCATGCAGGGATATATATCTCTTCTCACAGCAAGGTATAATCAACACGCGAGTCTAAGACTTATTGGCGATTTCAAACCCCGAAAATCCACAGATCAATATTTTACCACATACGCTGGTAATAAAAGAACATTAGTCATGTATGAATGAATATTAATTCTATGATACAATTTGGATCACGCAAATATAAGACAAGCTTCAGATCAAATATTGTTTTTCCTTCCAACGGAAGTTCTAAAACTGGCCCAGTCCGTGCACGCTGTTGACAATATTAATGTCATATTATGAAACAATGAACAGAATCGTGTTTCCCGTGAATAATCCGGCTTCTGGGTGAAAGATGGACGCGGACGTACGACTAAAATGTTACCGGTTCGAATGGTAGCCGAACAAGTGATCGGACGGGCAATAAATCGCGTAAAGGAATTTGGAGAATTTGTAAATACGACATGTACGAGTCACGACATTTTAATGGCTCTAGTATATTATATAATAAGACAATAATTATTTGTTAGTTGGTTTAAACTGCTATCTTAGACTATGATTATAAAATGGATTATGCTATATATCTGAGACAAATAAACTCTGACACTGTTTGACCAATTACTTATACTATAACTCATCACCAGGTGGTTTGAGGTTATTTATAATAGTTTTTACTTGCGGCTTCCCTTTTGTTAATTTAAATTTAATTTACCCCTCGCGAACACTATATTTTTTTCTAGATAAAGGTATTTTTTTCCAGCAAAATTCGATAATGATCGGTTGAGTAATTTAGACGTGAAAGCGTAACAAACAAACAGATTCATTTTCGCATTTGTAATATTAGTAAATATTGTTTTTAACTTTTATATTGTAAATAGCGGGTCCGGATGACGTTTTCCTGCTTTTATTTAAAAAAATCTAGAGTCTAACCGCAGCGCCATCTGCCGAATTCAATTGTGAATGTAAATTCTTGAATTCATCTGAGCACATATAAAATATTTCATTAAAATCTGTCCAACCGTTTAGGAGGAGTTCAATCACATACACACGTAGGTACAGATGAATTATATATGTATATAAGGATTTAAACGCGGACAAATTCGTGATCGGTTACTGTTTGCGAATGATATAAATGGTTTTATTAAGACTTTGATTAAGCGTCATTACTAAAAAAAAAAAAAAAAAAAATGAAACGAATATAACAATTTTAAACCAGTTCGAGAATCAAGCAAAACCACTTACAGTAGTAGCTTAGTGGTAATAAAATAAACTATTTAATTTCCATAGCAATTATCACAGTTTTACTATAAAGTGTGAAACGCATAAAGTCAACGTTCCGGGAATCATGCACAGAGCAGCATCTGCCGTCACAGATTTATGGACAAAATCTCCGAGATGTGTTACGAATAAAAATAATAGAATTGTCGTGTCTAATAATATAGCGGCCGTTTCCGTTCGGCTTTTGGTTTATTTCGGGTTTGTGGACGCGAATATTATACGCGGTGTTCGGGTACGCATTCAGGCGGAATCCGACGGGGGTTATAAGTTTAAAATTATATCAGTTGAATTATGTACATTGGTTGACATCGTATATATTTTTGTAATATTGTTTTTATTATACAAGCAAAACCTTATATTAATAAGTCTTACGCAAAATTGTATGACTTTTGTATCATAAATGGCTTATTTAAAAAAAATCATTCATACATTAAATATTATTAAGACATACAAAATGAAAAATTAATTAAGAAATCTTGTAATAACGATGACTTGCTTAATTCTTGATATTTGCATAATTATATGGAGCAAAAATGAATACGTGAATATTGAATATATTTATGCAAACAATTTTTTTTTATTACATATGTAACTAATGTCATTTCCATTATTAATATTTGTAACATGTCACTATCTTAAATTTATACACATGTCATGCATAATTCCTTAAATTGTGATATCTACCAATTAGTCTATATAGATATATATACAGTCAAATCTGAGTGAGTGAGAACTGGGTAAGTCAGAAAAATCTTTATTTTTTATGTTCCATAAGTGCGAAAACTTTTCTACTTCTATGAGAGAAAAATTTGTTTTAGTGAAAAATTTCTATAAGCAGAAAAGTCATTACAGTCCCTGAAACTCTCGCCTATTCACTTTTAATTGTACATTTCAATTATTTCGTATCAGTTTAGATAGACAGGATAAATTAAAACTTCTATCGTTATGAATTCCTTTCAGTTATCTCAGATTTTTTATTTCTTAGTAGGCAAACGAACAGGTGGGTCACCTAATATTAAGAGATCACCACCGTTCATAGATACTTGCAAAAACAGGGGGGTCGCAAGTGCGTTGCTAGGCCGTATTTGGGGTAAGGTGAGGGAGGGGGGAGAGGAGAATGGAGGGGAGGGAACTCGGGCTTAATGTTGTTCTGTTACTTCAGTTCTGTACAATTTTTGGTTATGAAGTCAATACTTGTACTATATGATCAGCATATGTTTAATTTACCTTTGTTATTATTCTTTATACTCAATATGTATTTCACAAATGTTCTTGTAGTACCACCCTATGTGCGATAATACAGAACTGTGGATTTATCAGACGTATTTATCAGACCAATACGTCGTGGGCTGGCGTGGCGGTTATGCTCAAACCTTCCTTCAGGAAGAGGTCTTAGGTCTATAGTCTTGCGATAGGTCTCTTACAGGCTGATGATGTTGATATATTTTACATGTTCAATCGAACCTAGCATGTAAAAATAGAATACAATATTATTTATTTACAATACGCATACCAGTAGGTAGTGTCTAATTTGTGTGTCTAATTTATAATAAGTAAAGTGTCTTACTTTTAATTTCCTATATGTTAGTCAATTATAAATGAAATCAAGATTAACTAATAATATATACTCATGTTTTAGATGGCTTAGAGTTATTCTTAATAAGATTAATAAAATAAACGAATTTAATTATAATAGACATAAGAGCATTATTGTCAATTATTTAAAAAAAATTCAGTGCTACGATTGGTTATTAATTATTTAATTATGGTATGAAATACAGATCTTAATTATTATTATTATGGAACATTTTTATTGTACTCTCAGTTTACGTAGGGTATACGGGACCTACAAGTTGCCTAAGTCTGATCCTTGGTTGTACACCCATTCACACACCGGCTGACGGGTGATTTTCAAACTTTATTGCAAGTATAATGTCGAGTTACTCTTAATTAGTTACATGTTCATTACTGGTACGGTTTGTCGTTCCTGTATAAGTTATTAAAGTTAATATTAATGCATTATGAGTGTTGTACCTTCGTAATTGTTTGTAAATTTGTTCTTCTGTGACTTTGTTTGAGTGAAACTTCATTATATTATGTTTAATCACGCTGTGTCTATATTATACACATATTGTGTACGTCTAAAAATTAATTTTAATAGTACAAATAAAGGAAAAATTTGTGAGAATGTGTGGTTATTTGTTTTACAGAATAACTACTGAACGGTTTGTAATTAAACTTTGTATTAATATAGCTTATAAATAAAACTATCATTTAGGACTGTCTATTATGTTGTAATGATCAAAAACTATGATAATTATTATGAATAGATAAACCAGATCGAGTTTCTTACCGGTTCTTCTCGATGACTGGGTTGTTTACCACCGAGTCGGTGGTAGTTTTAACGTTTATAAGTTTTTGTGAGTGGTAGAGCCACGCTGAGACTATTACTGGTTTTAGCATAAATGAGTCGGCTCGCCCGGGGTAGTACCACCCTCTCATAAAAAAACAGACGTGAAGTAACAGTGCTTGCATTGTTGCGTTTCGTTCGGTCAGTGAGAGCGCCGGAGGCCCACCTCCCCTCCCCTCTCCTCTCCCTCTCCCTTCCCTAACCCTTCCCCCCAAAGGGTGGCAACGTACTTGCAACCTTACCTCTGGTGTTGTTAGTGTACATGGACGGTGGTGATCACTTAACATCAGGTGACCCACCTGTTCGTTTGCCACCTATGACATAAAAAGAAAATAAAAAAAAAACGTTCCTCTTAAATCCGTTTTGAATAGTTTAAAATATCTAAGCGAACAGACAGCGGAAACGACTTCATTTTATACTATCTAATAATATGAAAATTGATGTCTGCGTATCTGATATCGATACATTCCGATACCGTAAAAATTGGTACCGACATATTTGCTTTAAAAATATTTTTTTACAAAGTAGTTATCGATTTGATTATAACTCACCACTAGATGGCGCTAGGCTATATTTACTATAACTAATTATATTTGGTTTTAATTTTGCAATTAGTTATTTCTCGCGACTTCGCGGCGAATCATATTTGACCTATAGCTTCGTTATAGTTCTTTTTTGGCATTTTGTTGTACACCTGCCATTTCCGATATACACGTATGAGTTTGTGAATCATGCAATTTCGATTGTACGATTCACAAACGAATATATTTATGAATAGCTTAGAATAGTTTAGCTAGGTGAGACCGGGTTTCTCAGGTAACAGCCCAAGCCGAGGTGTGCCGTGCGCCCTTGAGCGAGTTACCTAAAAATATAATCGGCTGAGTGCCTTAAGCGCTCGCCTTAGTAGTCCGGCGAAGCTGTAGAAACCTTGCCAGGTCAATAAATAGTCAGTTTGAGAAAAAAAGTACCCCTGACAACGTCTATGCAAAAATTCACGATGATGAATTGATTAATTAAGTAATTATACTAGTAGTTTAAGATTGCAATTTAATGCGTGCAAAGTCACAGTGGATTACTAGTATTTAAAAAAAAACGAAAATATTTACAGCCGAAAGAACAAAGCCCCGACATATGTCCGGACGCCACCAAATAAATCAAATAAGACATTGTTCCTCGGGATTACTCCTTTATTATTGTTTTTATGAATTATCGCGTACAAGTGCCCCGTCTTTTCTTGTGACACGTCGGCGGCATCCATCATGGTGTCGCTTTGTGTCGTCTTAATCAAAAACAAAAACGTCTGACGGGATAATGGCGGGAATCTTTTAAATATTCCCTTGTTCTTTGATTATTTGAACGTGATGTAGTAAGACACGGCACAGATGTCGCTTTTATGTGACTTTGATATTAACGTAGCTTGATCGTTGCAATAAATTGGTGTATAGTAATCCATTGGATACTAGGCAATTTGTACCTAAAATATTGAATATTATTACCTGGTTTCGGTACAAATTTATTCAAAGAGTTGCTTGTGTTCTATGTTAGATTTAAATACAATAGAGTTGTCTCTTGTTTTTCATGGTAAATCTCCGAAACGACTGAATACCAACTGATGAAAGTTCTGCGAAATAGAGGAATATTATTATCTATACTACTTCAGTGGTAATGTCTAAATTATAAAAAGAGAAAATTAAAAACAATTACACACAGATCCCGTGAAAGATTTATTACGAGAAAGACGCGAGTAACGACTAGTTCGTAAATATTTCCTTCTACCAAACTTTACATTTATTACAGGACTAGTGGCAGTCCGCTACTTCGTTTGTAGTGCTTATTAATGGGCCATTATATTTTATGTGCAAAGGAGAAGACGTAAAAAGTGAGTGCGTGTAACCGTCACACGAGAATGAAGTAACACTTATTTGGCGTTATAAGATATGTCTATATTTTATTTACTTTATAACAAAGAGTTGCTAATAATATTTCCTGTGTTATTTAGTTCGAATTAGCAGATAGATAGTAATACAGATAATGAAGCTTTGATTTAATTTGCTACTTACTTATATTGAAACCAGGTGGCAGCACGGTCGCGCGCCTATATATACATAATTAATTCTATTTTTTATAAAAAAATTTGGAAATTTTGATAAATTGTTTATACACTATTTATTGAAAAAATAAAAAATATTTAAAAACCGGATGGTACAGAAACGTGACGCCATATTGTCGTAACGGACTTCCGTTGCATTGTCGCCCAGTCCTAGCCTAGCCTAAAGAAGTTATACTTAAAAAAACAAAGATATCGTTTACTTTGCTTCTCCTGTGCCTTTTTTTTATTTATGTCATAAGTGGCAAACGAACAGGTGGGTCACCTGCTGTTAGTGATCCTACCACCGTCCATGGACACTAACAACACTAGAGGAATCGCAGTGTGTTGCCACCCATTGGGGGGAAGGGATTAGGGGAGGGAGAGGGAGAGGAGGAGAGGGGAGGGGGCCTCCGGCGCTCTCACTGACCGAATGAAACGCATGAATGCAAGCACTGTTACTTCACGTCGGTTTTCTATGCGAGAGTGGTACTACCCCGAGCCGACCCATTCATGATAAAACCAGTAATAGTTTCAGCGTGGCTCTACCACTTACCATGACATCAACTGGTGTTACAGTATACATATAAGAGACAGTATGGAAACTACCTATAAACGCTCGTACCGGCACAGTCACACTAACGTGCGACATCGACGAGACTCCTAAGCGGTTTTCGCGGTGCTGTCCATAGAATAACTTTTAAAACCTCTCGTCGATTCGCATGTTTGTGTGAGTGTTCTGTTTTCGAGCGTTTGTAGGTAGTTTCCGTACTGTCGCTCATATTTATACAGTGCTAGTGTCGTTGGACGGAACGCTCGAGCGCTTTATCAATGAGACATTATTGATACTATCTGATAAAAAAATTACGTCTGTCTTATGTAAATGTGTTTTGTAGATTCTAATTAAAGATAATCCCATAAAATCAGATAACCTCAGTAACAGTTCAGAAATAGAAACTCGACCTCTTTATTGCCCTTCAGCCGAATGAATGCGAAGTTTATTTAGTTAATTTTATACCCAGCATAAACCAGCCAACGTTGTTTATCAATTGTGTCTAGGAAAATGTTACAACAAACAAAAATACAACATAATACGTCAGATTAGAAGAAATTAAACAGTACACGGTATAATAAAAACTCGAATCCTTCTAAGAATAAAGAGCACTTTCGCCAGTGGTGATGTAGACCGAACCACTTCTGTTTTATTGTTGGGGCAATATTTTATGACTGGATTGTGTACTGATTTAGAATAGTAAAGGACCCCGTACACTACGTTTATACATCGTGGCGTTTACTCCGCGAACTATTGTTATATTTACTTTACGTATACGCTGTAAATGAAGCGATAATGACTAAGTCATTGACTTGTTCAGACACATTGTCGATTGACCTAGGTTTAAATCGTCCTGAAACGCGGTAATGGCGACAGCGGGGTGGTAGGGTTTTAAAGCTCGACTGAGTCGCGACCACCATGCTTCTTCTTCTTCTTCTTACCCTTATCCCACATAAGTAGGGTCGGTACAACATGTTTCTCATGTTGTGGTATATGATTTGGCTTAATTTTACGATCGGCCGCCTGCGACCACCATGCATGTAGCGAAAAATCCCGTAATAGTGATTCGTTCTGCGCGTCGCGTTTCGGGATCAGCTCATGCATATCCGGTAGTGAATGACTTTCGTTGTGGCTCGAGTACCGGTGAGATGATTAACACTGGTCACCTCTGGACACGGACGGAGGTTGTTCGCTCACGCAGGCCGGCATGACAGCGGCGACAGGCGAGGGATAACGCATCTCTCAATAGTCGCCATTGTTTTTGGATTGTACTGTACACGCACAGTACAGTCACTTTGCTGCACTACAATTTAAAAAAAAATAAGCTGGACCTTTCCGTGAAGGAGAACACTGTGATGAAACTTACTGAGTATCTATAGGTGTATTCCAATACTTGCACTCGAGAGCCAGACCCTCTAGGGTTTAACGTGTTTACCATCTTAGACCATTTAACATCAGATTAGACTGTGGTTAAAGGCTAAAAAATGTGTAAATTTTAATTATAATTTCACCTGATACTAAATTATGATGTTTTTTATTTATTTTATATCATGAGGCAAACGAACATATTGGTCAACTGATGTTAAGTGATCACCACCGTCCATAGACATTAACAACATCAGGGAAATCGCAAGTGCGTTGCCAGCCTGTAGTTGAGGGGAAGGAGCGGAGGGGACGGGAGGTGGGCCTCCGGCGCTCTTACTGACCGAACGAAATTAATACTGAAACCAGTAATAGCTTCAGCGTGGCTCCGGTGAAGCTGTTAAGACCTTGCTTGGTAACAGCGTAGTGAGTTCGGAAAAAAAAGCTACTGCGTGGCTCTACCACTAACTGATGTGAGAGAGGGCGAGAGATAGGGAGAGAGAGACGGGGACAGAGAGAGAGAGAGTGAGTGAGTGAGAGAGAAACGTTGACTCTAGAGAATATTATTTTCTGTTGTATCGTAATGACTATCGCAACCTTTTAAAAATATTGTGTATTATTAAAATCGTTAATAAGAGATACTATAAAATAATACTAAAAACTAAGTTTAACACATCTTTAGTGTATTCATCTTATTCTCTTGAAAAAATATTCAGACTAATAAATTAAATTAAAAAAAAAATATTAACACAAATATTAATAGTAAGTTTCACTTTACTTTTACTTCACTATTTGTTGCCCGCGACTTCGTTCACGTTAAAATCGTTTCCTTACCTATTTAAGTAAGAGTTTTAGTTTACTGAGTTTTACTTTATAAGAGTTATTACTTGTTTTGTTTGGTTTTATTATGGACAGTTTTTTTTATTGCATTTCTGCTATAACTGCTTAGTGCCTATAGAATAGCGTGATGATATATAGTCGTTACGATACTATGACAATTCCTTTATCTGTCGCGAATTGCATGTATCAGGCAACAGCCAGAGCCGAGGTGTGCCGCGCACCCTTGAGCTAGTTGTCAAAGTAAAGTCGGCTGAGTGCCTTAAGCGCTCGCCTTAGTAGTCCGGTGAAGCTGTTAACACCTTGGTTGGTCAATAGCGTAGTCAGTTCGAAAAAAAAAAAATTATTCACGTGTATAAAATTCGATATTGGTTTAATTAACAACGATATAAAACTAATATTATATTGCAAAATCCACTCATTTGTTTCACAAAACCAATCCTTGACCTTCGTATGGAAGGAACCAAGATGGTTTTTAGAATAGTGACCGTTATGATGTATTCGATTTTAAACAAAATGCCAAAGTTATTAAAAAAAATCATATGTAATTAATTCTCTACGATCTATACGTGCGAATATGCTAATTATCGTAATAAATCTAAAAGCATTGTCTTCCTTAATAAAGATAATCAAAGCGTATATAAGAGAATTATACGTTCGCCTATCGTTTGAACAAAATACATTTGTAGTTAATTATGTCTTGTGAACTTTATTTAGCTCGCGGCTTCACTCGCTTCAATGTATATTTTTTTCTTTTTCTTCTTCTTTTCTGCACCGTCCGTACCTTTGTTTTTGCTATCGTTTTATTTATTGTGTAAGTAAAAATCTTATCTGTGAATCGTATCGTATCGTATCTTGGGAGTTTTTTTTTGTTATTATTTATTAATTATTATTTTATATATTTATTTTTATGATTTCATTTAACTATTAACTATAACTAGTATAACAATTAACTATTAATGTATATTTAACCTATCCTTCTAAACAATCCTTTTTTTTTCGGTAAGAAGTAGCTAAGTCCATTCCTGTACTCCCGACTACGTGTATCCAATTTTCATGATGATTGATTCAATAATTGATACAAACTTACATTCGCAATTTAGGATGTTATCAGTGTACGAGGGACTCGGATTGTACAATTAATTAACACGAATAATTTATAATAATTATTTGTAACAAAATTTTTAAGAAAGACATTCTTTCGTAAACAGCTGCTTTGCTTTTGTTGCTGCTAATTGTTAATTATACTATTAGAAATACCAGAAATATAGCAACGATATTAGAATACCAGAAATGGATTTATATAAAAAATAACACAATTACATATCTTAACACGAGAACTCACATAAACAATTAAATAACTCAAGGAACACAATAATTCATATAAACCTAGAGACATACAAATAACAATGTAAATTGGAAAGAACTCGCGTAATACAACAACAATCACGCGATACAACCATCCAGAGAGACGACCGAACAAGAATATTTCCAATGACTGACTGTTGCTTTCTTGTCAGTGACCTCTCATGGTGGCTTCATTCGCCGCCCTTAACATAAGGGCGTGGCGGTTTGGCGCATACTTGCGCCTTCTGGTTGTCAGCGGCGCGACTCGCTCTCATCCCGCTCTAAGGAGCGGCGGAGTAGTCGCGCCTGAGCGGTGTCGGGTGACGTTGCCGGGCCGCTTGAGGGCCGGCATGCTCGTGGATGTCTTTAAGAGCAGATCTTGAGTAGGAAGGCGATGCCCGCCTTCTCCTCACTGGATCCGGACTGCACCCCCTTTCTCTCGGCTGCTTTTTTGATAGCGTCGATCGCTTCCTTTTGCGTCTTGGCGAGGTCGGACTTCATTTCTTCAGTCATGTGAGAGGGCTTCTTGCGCCGCGGCTGTTTGGCAGTTGTGCGAAGAATGTCGGAACTGTTGGCACCGGTGGCATTGTGCCGGCCGGCGCTTCCCTCGCCATGCTTCGATCGAAATTTCCAATGACTCGACTGACTCGCCTTTTATAGCATTCAGTAAAGTTACGACCGGTCGATAACTTTCGACCAATGGCGTGTCAAGTCATTAGTAACACACCCGCTGTAGTCAATAGTAAGTCAATAGTAGTACGAAGAGTGCTAACAATACTATTACTCTTGGACTGCAGTATCTCTAGCAAATGTTGGTCTCAGTTGCCAAACACACCAGGCACCTATCTTAGTGGTCGTAAACTAACTTTAAAACTGTTATTTTGGCCAGTAGAAGGTATTGTATTGAGACGCCGGAGACCCACCTCCCTTTCCCTTCTCCCCTCAGCCTTCCCCCTTACATTCCCCTCCCATAGACAAAGGCTGGCAATGCATTTGCGATTCCTTTGCTGTTGCAAGTGTCTATGGACGTTAAAGATCACTAAACAGGTGAACCATCTGTTCGTTTGCCTACTATGATATAAAAAAATTAATAAATGTGTTTTTTTATAGTTTTAAATCGCTTATAGTCTGAATTATTTCCTTTAGTTTAATTTTCACATGTATTAGCACTCCGAACAAATAATTATATACATTAATTAATCAAATATATGAGAAGTACTGATACAAATTATCATAACATGTAATATTAAATGACACAGGCCGCTATACTACGCGTAGCTACTCTGTCGCAAACTCAACACGTCACGAGTATGTCGAGGTAATCGGTGACGCGACTAAAAATTTTTTCACTTTAAACATAACAATTGTAATATGAAAACGATATGATACGATAGGGGAGTAAAAGTGATGTTGGTTTATTTTTTTATAATGAGAAAAAATGTGAAGATTCGTTATAAAAAGAGTACCGTAGTATTTTATTTAAAAACGCCGCGTCGATTCTGCACACGGTGTGTGTGTAGACGCTCTTATAGTAAAAGATGGTTGAGCGCACTCCACACAGGCGTAATGTTCAATGATACAATCGTTCAGCTATCTGTGAGATTATAATGAAACTTTTATTGCTTCAGTATCGTTACAATTTCGATTCGTACAGACAAAGAGGTACCGAATAGTTGTCAAATTGGAATCGCTTGTTCGCGTACCTATCATATCAAATTAGGATAGACAAATATAGCCTATTTCTTAAAGATTCTTTATTAATTTTAAGTGCAAATAGAACTCGGGCATTAAGAGTTGTGTCTCATATATAATTTTTTTTTTATTGTGCACGGCAAAGTGACTGCACTGTGCCCGGTGGTAAGCACAGTACAATCCAAAAACAACGGCGACCACCGAGAACTACGCCCTCCTCCGGCGGTCGTCGTTGTCATGCCGGCCTGCGTAAATGTCTCTTCACGTTACGCTTGAAGGACCCCATGTTATAGGAAGGAGGGAACACACTAGCCGGGAGATTGTTCTACAGCTTCACGGTACGGCAAAAATAAGATGTAGTGAACTTTTTAGTTTAAAACTGTGGCTCCCAAGACCGGCGGGCGTGGTTCGGTTGTGAAAAGGAGAGGAGCGGATTAATTTGAATAACTCTTCATTCGTTCAATTTCTATGTTATGTAGTATATACATAGCCGTTGTTCGCGATCTAATGAGTTCTTGGGAACTATATGAGTTTTTCTTTTGTTTTATTAATTTAAATTTTGTTATTCTATTGAACATCTATGGAAGAGCATAATGATATGATAGTCCAGATAAAACAAATAGTTTTCTATCAGTTTATAAAGTTGTCGTCAAAATCGTTGAAACCATTTCGAAAATTAGCCCCGCCAAAATATAGACACTTCTGTTTTGTTTTTAATTATAGTTTTCCTTGATTCTAGTGTCTTACTAATATTTTAAAATGTACAATATAAGAAACACATGTTAAGGAAATATGTTTAATTTTTTCCAATAACAACTCAATAGATACGGCACTATAAGTTAAGAAAATCTAAAAAGCGTAACTACTTAGGCCCGTTAATCATAAGTAGTAGGGAATTTACATAAAGAGACGGTTTTTGATATTACATATGAGTTTATTGGTAATATTTTCGAGAAACAAATATTTTTGTATATATATATATATATCATATAATTCTATAAAAAGCGCTTCGTTAGTGAACACACCGAATTTGATAGAAAAAAAAATGATCCGACAACGACATTAAAGTGTCCAGTAACGTATTCATTAAAATTTATTGTTTGCGTTTCGAATAATAAAATTCATATTCTATCGAATAATCGAAATAATAAATCAGATGATACAGGAAACAGCAAAGGTCTTTTATTTTTAACTGTCGTGTGAATATAGTCTGACATTAATTATATATGCGTAAATCATTTACTGCGGCTCATTAGCAGGTCATAAACGGTGCAGACCGCTAATATCAACAACCTGTTTACACAGAACGACGTAATATAAAAATCGAAAGACGACCAAAATCTTTTATTGTCATGAATCTTCCAATAATAATAAAAAAAGCTCCAACTAAATGAGATGACGATGTAGAATTCGTTAGTAAAAAACATATAAGAGCGATAACAACAATAAGTATTGTGGCACTAGTTGCAATCATTAGCGCCGATGACGCAAACACGCGGAGTGAACGTTGAAAAAATTACGAGAGCCAATCAAGTAAGCGCAGGAGCTCACGATGTGATCCGTGAAGAATAAGATGTATACAATAATGTAGTAATAAAGGAGGGCAAACACAAAAGCAAGGAACGTAATGATTCGGAAGAGAGTGGATCTGCGCGTGAATGCGAGGAGCGAAGCATGAAAATTACAAGCGGGGTTCTATCGCGGCCGCTCTTTTGTATGGGACAGTCTCGACAATGCTCGGTCAAGGACTTGATTGCGAAGTACAAAGGGTTGTGAGATACTATGGGATATTTTAAATGTTTATTTTGATTTTGTGGTTGAAAAAGATGATCTGAAAAGCATTTTGAATTGACGGAATACAAAAAGTTACCTTTTCGATCAACATTCGTTTCATATAATATAGATTTATACAGACAAAATAATATACCCTTACTAACTTTTACTCACGGTTGCGCTCGCGTTACGTATCCCTCAAGACCAGTACTTTTTCTGGATTAGGATTTTTCTTTGTAACCCTGACAACAGGCATACAAAATTTCGTGACTTGATTGAGTAACTAAGGCGTAACAAATCTTTATATAAATAATTATTATGTCCGTGTGTATGTGATTTAACTCCTCCTAAACGGTTGGACAGATTTTGATGAAGATTTTATGTGTGTTCAGGTTCAGATTCACATTTGGACACGTTAGGTGGCGTTGCGGTTGAATTTCAGGAAGTTTTTTATTACCTCATGTTTTATTTACTGAATGAATATTTTAATAATTAATCTTAAATAATAGGAATAAAAATATAATTGGTAAAATAATAAACCTTCTATATAACATAATAAGCCTTCGTTAAATAAAGATAAACATATGTAGATATATACGGTTTGATGCTTAAAATGGATGTTCAACAGAACTGATACATTTTAAAATTATACACATTTTATATAATTTTATATCGTTAAATTTGATCCATGTAGCTGTAACCGAATCACGGTTCGGAGTATGTACGACGTTAGAGCCATCAAAGTGAGATCATTTTGAATAAAGGCATCCGAGCTGGACCGAACCGAAGGGTTAGCACAATGTCGGCGAGCTCCAAACAAAATCTGACAACACAATACGTAGTGGCCCAACAACAGTGGCCGCTCATAAATCAACCTCCGACAAAAGTAACAATAGTATTGAGGGTACCTTATAAGAGATCTTAGTATTGTGTTCATTCTTTGATGTTCACTAATAAAACCTTTGATTAATATCGTATAGACGGAACCAGTTGGTATGCAAATAATGACGTTGAAAGGTCGGATTCCTCGGTAGTTGTAACACACGTGCTGGGGTGTGAACAAAGGGCTAATGCTACATTTCTTTTACAATGGTCTTGTTGGTAGACAATATTCTTATAAGCCGTTGGAAGGATGACCGTTCCAAGTTCTTAAAGGAACTAATTTTTTTCATTTCTCATTCTTTATAAATTCTTGATTGTAAACTTTTTCCATATTTAAATTTCGTTTTTAATAATAACTCGTATTTTTCCTTTTCGTCCATTTTGCTGTTAATTCTCATTGACTCCTTTTTTTACTATATATGTAGAAAATATTGTAAAAATGCGTTACCTGTTTCAAAACACGGTCATTAAATGTAGGTGAATTGATGCTTAATGAAGGTCAACTTCTACCATAAATAAAAGATAACAAAAATTATATTAAAAGTTTACATGTAAAAAAAATGTGATAATAAAGTCTGTGGTCTTCATTATGTCTCCAATATTTATTCAATAAATGTTGGAATGATAAAAATAGTTGAGAAATTAGAATTAATCAGAAGATTGCAAAATATTTTTATATGATCAGACCTATTTTCACAGGTCAACAGCTATGCATAATTAGCGCCAGACCGAGTAAAATTTAAGTAGATTAACTCTTTGATTGTTCGTTTATCAACTATAGTCCCGGTTAATGAGGTTACTTGAGATAATGCAGTAGTTTAAAATAAGGTTTATATAATTTTAAATGAATTTATCTGCATCTTCAAAGTAGGACATTGATCTTTTCGACTGTACGTGGTTTGTTGTTGTCACTTCGTTAATTATTATAAATTGTTATAGTTCATATTATGTTATTGATGTTATCTAAAATCAGCTATCATTTATGTATATGTATCTCCAATATGTCACAATTTTATCAAAGAAAACATTACGCTCTCTGAATTCGTTTAAATTTTCAAATACAAATCTTACAATGAAAAGTATAAAGAGTTAGTAATTTTCTTGGACTTTATACAAAATCTAAATACTTGAAAAGCGAATGCACATTTCACATTTTCTCATGCCAGTTTGACAAAACTAACCTCCAGTCGACAATGTATCGCTAAGCAGTTTCGTCGTCTAAGGGCTACAACCAGGGATCATTTTTAGTCTTATCGTTTCATAAACTTTGCTATCGATTTCACTTCAAACGATATTGTTGTCAAACTGTGATCTATAGTACTTTAAACTGGTATAAATAAAGCGGTATAGTGCCGGTGTTTCGCAAAAGATGACGTTACATTATAAACTTTATTTAGAAAAGTTGCTATTTATCCATTAACAATTTAAATATGTACATCCTATCCCTGGAAGTATTAAGGACCGTGGACCCCTTGTATCAACTTATCTGGATGACTCGTTCAAATATTCTATTGATTATTCACTTCATCTAAAACTATGTATGGTATTAGATTCAAAAACTTATTTAATGCAACATAAACATAAACGTGCTATAAAAACATCCAACCTTTGATTGTCCTCTGTGAGTCGCTAATAAATACTACTGATCTCATAAATGGTACTATGATTATCCGCGCACAAAAGAATGTAAAGAGGAAAACGTTATTAAATATTTTGTTGTTAAATGAATTTGTTGCAACGCAATATATTCCCGAAACACATTTCTTCTAAAATTTAACAAAGGCGTTGTTAGTAGAAATTGAATATATGTTTGCTATAAATTCTTCGAAAATTTTCACACCCACGAAACAATCATCGATCTACACATTGACCTTGTGATCCGTTAAAGTTTAAAACGTATTATCAAATCCCGAAACGGTTGCAAAATATTTACTCTTTCTAGGTTATCTTTCTCAGTACGTTTCCTTGTTTCTAGTGAACGAACAATTGCGGGGGTTATCAATTGTTTTTTATCGAATTCGTTTTAGTGCTTCATTGTTTATAAAATGTCGTCTTGTTGTTGTTTCACAATTTTTGCCGTTGTATTTGAATCGACTTTGTTCGCAACTCTGGTGTCTGAATCATTCCGAACGTTTGTAGTTTATTTGGCCCCATTAATAACACTAAAAATCCCAAACTGTATTTCCTTCAGTGTTGTCTTATATATAGAAAAATATGCTATCAATTTCGATAAAATAATAAAAAACAAGAGATCATAAGAACTAAACCTAATAGCTATAACTGTACGTAATCTTGCCAACTAATTCTTTTAACACCATACTTACTAGAATATGTTAATTAATTAAAAATCTTTTCGTCTTATTATGGATTCGGATTAGGTTTTATATAGACTTCTGGAAATATATATCTATGCTAATTGAATAATTAAATTTTATTGAATTTGATGAGTTAATCAGGTCATCGCCTTTATATAAATGATAAAATAAATTGTGGAGAGGTTTTCGAAGAGTTCTTTGACCTTAGCTTACAATTTCCCTTCCACTAAAGAATCACGTGGTATAATCTACGAAGCCACAGCTACGGAAGGTACAGAGTCACAGACTCTTATCTTTACTGTTATTAGAAAATGTTAGATCATCTCCTCGCAGATATGTTCCTTTCTTACTGTTATTGAGGTTATCAAAGACGACTGATTTGTAATGTTATTAATTATTAAAAGTAAGAGTGTTTTACATTCACGATCTTAATATAATTATAATTCTTCATATTTCTAAAGCAGTGATTCACAGAATTGTCTCCTGAGGAATGTTCCTGACATGTAAGTTGACATTAGATACAAAGTTGTAAACTGACCCGACGATATATGCTGTTAACCTTATAAGCACGGTATGAAATTTAGAATCGTTTTATGTGGTAACTAATAGTAATGTTGAAAAAATATCGAGTCCAGCTACATGCACCTTGATCTAATTTTAAGATTATATCCACGCTATGATTTCAAATGATATAATTTTTTTTCTTTAACTAACGTCTGGCGAGTTTTTATTGTAATTTAAACAAAGTTTCAGACAAAGTGAATGGCACAACATCCGTTTCCTATCGCAATCATTCTGCTACGGTTTTTTCTTTTTCTGTTTTGTTATTCGCAATAACAGAATGGTTTGTGCGAGATATTTTATGTGCCGTTGAATTAATATAAATCTAATAATAACTGGTTTTTAGTATTAAATTTGATTTTTCGTGTGTCTGTATGATTCAGGGACGTATGTTTTGTATGTGGAGTAAGTTTCTTCTTTATTAAGATCATCGGGGTATTTTGATAATGGGATTTCTAATTAGATCGTTACTATATATTCTGCATATACATAGGCAGGAAATCATTGTAGTGAAGCTGTAGCATTCTGGAATGGTATCATTTAAAATGCGCCCTGCTGACTATCAAGGTCAAAACTTATCGCCAACATCAATCTATGCGTTCTTGCAATACTTAAGGGCCAGTCTCTTTTTTAGTTTTAGCTTGTATCATGTTAGTAAGTAATGTCAAGGTTCAATTCGCCCAATTTTACCTCAATTTTTTCTTCTTAACCTTATTTAACTAAGTAGAATAATATATATCATGTTTTCCTGTTCCTCTCTCCTTTATCGACTGTCAACACACTGACTTCCTCATCTTCACTGTCATTCATATCTTATTTGTTCTTTAAATAATAAGAATATACGTCCACTTTTTTACTAAACAGTCTTCTACTTATATGACTTTCATCCCACATTATGACATGCTCAAACAGCGCTAACCAGTTACTCCTTGCCTTCGCTTTTACTGATGCCGTTTGTGTTCTTTCTCTGGTATACCTACTCATTCCTAATCTTATCAATTCTAGTGACACCACATAATCATTTATCATGCCTCTCTCTTCCACACATATTCTTGCGTTGCCCAGAACTGGGATCACGAGAAGTCTTGCGACGGTTTTATTAACCAAATCTACCTACCGTATCTATGTATCTTGTAGGTGGTAGAAGCTATTACTGGTTTCAGTATGAATGGGTCGGCTCGTCCGGGGTAGTACCACCCTCTCACAGAAAACCGACGTGAAGTAACAGTGCTTACATTGATGCGTTTCGTTCGGTCAGTGCGAGCGCCAGATAACCCACATCCCCTTCCCTTTCCCCCCTCTCCCTCCCCAAAACACAGACTGGAAACGCACATGCGACTTTTGTGGTGTTGCGAATATCTATGGACGGTGATGATCACTTAACATCAGGTGAACCGCCTGTTCGTTGGCCTCCTATGATATAAAAAAAAATGTAAATAAAATTAAATTGCCGAAAGATAATTACTTTTTTGTTGCTTGTAATTGTCAGAACAATTGATTGAAATGTTTGACTAATCATACGGAAAAATGTTTTTTTACTCGAACTGACTAAGTTTTTTTTTTTTTTCGAACTGACTATGCTCTTGACCTGGCAAGGTCTTTACAGCTTCACCGGACTACTAAGGCCGAGCGCTTAGGGCACTCAGCCGATTTTGGTTTTGGGTAACATACACAAGGGTGCACGCACACCTCGGCTTGGGCTGTTTCCTGGAAAAAGACACGTCTGTCCTAGCTAACTATTCTAAGCTATTCATACATATATACATTTGTGAACCATACAATCGAAATTGCATGATTCACAAATGAATACGTGTATATCGGATTGAAACGAACTTAAACTATTCGATTCAGTTCGATGAGGGAAAAAAAAAACAAAACCCTCCCACCATGTGTATATATGTGCACGTGTGTGAGAGAGATGATCTCATATGTCTGTTCAAGTGATGTAGGTGAGTCACTGTATCGCGAAAATAATATCAAGAGGGCTCCGCGCGGGGACGACCTAGGCTCGAGATATTATTGAGAACCGCGAAGTGTGCGGGAGCTAATAGGGATCGATTACAAAAGCGTGGGCGCAACACGCATTTTATAAGATTGAATTTAAATTTACTAACGGTGACGGCACCGAAGTCTAAAAATAGACATAACAAAAATTATTATTATTATTGAACGGTTATTTTAGGGGAAGATTGACGTAAATACGCGATTTACTCTATCTTATTTGAGTTATTTATTTTTTAACAGCTGCGCGCGCGAGCCGTTGTAGTGTAGCCGCGATGGCTGGAAATCTATGGATTGCCGTGACGGCACCTAGTAGCGGATTACGAGAGCACTCTTCGTACGCCGAGATCTCCGAGATCTCGTGGAAAATGAGTAGTTGACCTGCGTAGTCAATACTCGATAGGGAAAAGGAGTATGCGGGGTCATCCTGTGAAGGATTAGCCGCCGGAGGTTTGGGAGTGTGCTGGGACGCGGGTTTAGGAGCCCACGGGGCCTGAGGGGCCCGGTAGGGGCGGGGGGGCGCACTAGTCGCGGGTACGGACGCTGCCGGTGCACGAGACGTGCCCGGCAGGTTCGGGAAGGCCTCTCGAGACATGAGAGGCGGAGGTCGAGGACGGGCGGGGGCAGCGGCCGTCTTAGACGGCGACGCCTGCCTGGGGTATCGAGGGCGCTTTGTGCGCGGGGCGCGGGGACATCCGCGATAATTCGCGGTATGGCCCACGCCGCGGCACAGAACACAGCTCGGAGGGTCGGAGGCGTCTTTCGTGCGAGAACACTCCCTAGTGGAGTGGTCGCCGAGGCACTTAACGCACCTGGGTTTCAGGCGACAGTTTCGTGCGGAGTGTCCGTACACCTGGCAGTTGTGACACTGCGAGGGCACAGACGTTTTGCGCGGCGGCTCGACTATGACGCCGGAGAGGCCGCAAAGGGATGTAAGATTAAAAATCGCTTTCCCCTGAGGGGTGCGATCGAGGACAACGAGAACCATATCATATGGAGCCCTGGTGCGCGGAGAGCGCATACGATGAACCTCGCGAACAGGAATCTTCTGTTCCTTGAGGTCGTCTGAAATGTCGTCAGTCGGGAGTTCTGAGGGGACTCTACGGATCACAACCCGTAGTTTACGCTCCTCTTCGAGAGAGTGCGTGAAATAGCCCCACTGGTTGTCCCGAAGGAAACGAGTGAGGTTGCGATGGGCGGTGGACGTGGCTACCTTCACCTGAATACCTACAGCGGTATTCACGGCGGAGGTGTAAGGGATACCTGCCGTTTCCAGCAGGCTAGAAATCTCAACCCAAGACGCTTTGTCTTGGATCGTAACGGGGGGCGGTGGGCGGGGCTTCTTGCCCGAAACTGCGGAACCCGCAGCCACGGGCGAGTCGGGTCTAGAGGGCGCTGGTGTCGCCTTTGGCACTTTCGCGCCATCGACGTTTGCGATCTTTTTAGAGGGCAATTTGTCCTCCGGATCGGAAGAGGAGTTCGAGCGCTTCTTGCGCGGTTTGCGGTGCGTGACGGTGGTGAAGCCATCGTCCGCAGCAGGGGCTTGCTCAGCCTGAGGGGCTTGCTCGGCAGGGGGATCCTGCTGAGCAGGAGGGTCTTGCTCCATGTCGGAGCCGGAGTCGGAGTCGGAGTCATCGCTATCGCGATCGGCTGGGATTGGGAAGTTGTTGGAAGCCTCGATCTTGGCATAGATCGAGGGAGCGGGCTTCGAGGAATGAGGGAGCTCGGTGCGACGCTTTGCAGCGTACGCATCGTAATCGTCTACGAGACGAGGACAGATAGCGGCTATGAAGCCGCGGAGGCTAATGAGCTCAGTCTCTAAGAGACTGATCTCTTGTTCAGCGGCCATACCGGGGCCTGAGGAGGGGAGTGGGGCGGGGGAAGACATGTGAAACCTCCCTGCCAGAGGGGCAGGGGGGCGCGCCTTAATGAATTTAACGGACTATCCCGAGTCCGGATCAAAGGGAGCTGTTTAAAACTAAACAAAATAGGAAAACAACGCAAATAAGTACCTGAGCGAGACAGGGGAAAAATAACATAAGACTACTTAAATAAACAAACAATAAAAAGAAAATAAATTTAAAAATAAATCACTGAAGAATTAAAGAAATACGTAAATAAATAGATAAACAAAAGAGTAAATAAATAAATATACCAAGAAATAGATAAAGCAATAAATAAATACAAGGAAAGGTCTCACTCAGTTCCAAGAAAAAGAACGCAGGTGCAGCGCACCTGTGAAGCGCAGGTGTGCCGGATCGAAACAAACAATAACTGACGTCACTAAATCACGAGTATTAAAATCGAACTTAGCGCGCGCAGCAAAACGGACAACCGCTCAAGTCGACGGTTCGATCGGAACTCCCGAACTGACTAAGCTATTGGCCTAGCAAGGCATTAACAGCTTCACCGGACTGCAAAAAAAATTGATTAAAAATGCCCACATAAAAGAGCGACTGAGATAGAAGATATATGAAGATTTTCAAAAATTTTTCAAAAACAGAATTTCTAGATTGATTTTAGTTGCCATTTTATTTAATTACGTGGGCGTACTGTGAAGGAAACATTTGGTATAATTGTCTTTGTTAGCACATCCGTGCGAAGACGGGGCGGGTAACTAGTTTATTATAATTAAAACTATGAAGACGTATTCCGACCAATAGTAAAACAATGTTGAGGTATGTAAACGTCACGGATGCTCTTGTCGGCGATAATTTTGTATGTCGCTTGCTTTGTTACCGCAGACGAGCGTGCCAACATCCCATTCTATTTGTAAGTGTACGAATATTTCAAATGATATACGCGTGCTCTTACAAAACATTCTTTTTATTCAACGTTCTACAAAAAAAATACTTTTATCTTTTCATTGATTTGTAAAAAGTCGGGTACGAATAAAGTTTGTATGATGAGGGTTCTTTACAAAAGATTTATAAGAATTGTAGTTAATTATCTATACAAATATATAATATTAAATTGCCTGTTAACATATAAAAATACCATCTTTTTACTAAACGGGAATGAGATTACAAAGAGTACTTACACCGAAAAAAAAACAAAATTCATAATTTTTGTCTATCTTGTTGGTTTATATCTGAAACGGTTGAACCGATTTTGACGGGACATTCAATGTCAGACATTTAATGTTATAAGGATTATACTTAGACTCCTTTTATTTACAAAAAAATAGGGTTTCGCGCAAATATAATAAGTTAAGATAGCTGTGCTCAGCATTGCGTGTTTTCCGCGCTCCTTTACACTGAACAAAAATTTGCTAAATCCCACGCGGACGAAAGATAGATTTAAAATAGGTCGATGTGTAATGACTGAGGAGACAGTAAAATTATCATATTATAATTGGGTATTCTACAAAGAGTGTTTATGTATTATTTATACCATATTCTAACTATTTATACCATACAATATTCTAACCATATTCTAAATCCTAATTATTTATACCCATTGATATAGAAAAACCCAAGATGCACACTTAACGTCTCACTCAAAAATGAGTGCATAGTTTTGGATCATGCAGTCATTTCAAATAGTCTCGCGTCGCTTGCGTCTTTGTAAAAAGAACTTTAAATCTTGCTGCTAAGATTGTATTTGCAAAAACATTAGTTTATGGCATAACTATAATCACGTATGTATATTGGGGAGTTTTTGCGGCCGGTTTTGAGCGCTACTTTTATTCGAGACCGTGTGTCTTGGGTTTTTATATGTCAATGTTTATGACATACAATATTTTCATTTTCCATCGCTGACGAAAATGACGTTCTATTATTAAAATCAAAAAATATTATTCAATTTAGGCCCTAAGAAGGCGCTTATAAACTTCAAAACTACCTCCGCGGTTCGAAATACAACCCAGTCTTCAAAAAGAATCGGCAAGAATCTCGATCGTGTTCATCTTTAACATACATACGTTATTTTGGTAGGTGGTAGAGCCACGCTGAAGCTATTACTGGTTTCAAGACGAATGGGTCGCCTCACTCGGGGTAGCATCACCCTCTCACAGAAAACCGACGTGAAGTAACTGTGCTTGCATTGTTACGTTTCGTTCGGTCAGTCAAAGCGTCGGTGGCCCACTTCCCCTCATCCCTCCCCCCTCCACCCAAATACAGGCTGGCAACGCACTTGCGACTCCTCTGGTATTGCAAGTGTTTATGGACGGTGGTGATCACTTAACATCAGGTGACGCTCCTGCTCGTTTGCCTCCTATGATATAAAGAAAAAAATACATGTATTCAAAATACATTAACGATACAATCGTACAGAGCGAGGTGTCTGTTCTAGTTGTAGGTATCGTACCATCATCGTTCAAATATAAATCCACCCTATAATAACCTTTTAACACCAAAACCCGCTTGGCATTGCGCTTAAGCTTACAATCCGGTATATGGATAATATACTTTGTTGTAAAACCTAACACTATTATCTAAAAAATCTATTACTGGTTTTA
The DNA here is from genome assembly GCA_015888305.1 of Antheraea pernyi. Classification (NCBI taxonomy): domain Eukaryota; kingdom Metazoa; phylum Arthropoda; class Insecta; order Lepidoptera; family Saturniidae; genus Antheraea; species Antheraea pernyi. Next base: position 1,373,276 of record MU158731.1, on the reverse strand, counting down.
CTGAGACTGAATAGGCCAATATGGATAATATACTTTGTTGTAAAACCTAACACTATTATCTAAAAAATCTATTACTGGTTTTACTGAGACTGAATAGGCCACGACAGAGTGGCGAGAAATAAGTTAATTTTATAAGCGTTTCCTTATAAAAACTTTGAAGTACGGAATCCTAAAAAATATTTATATATACATAGGAATTAGAGCTCTTTCTCATTATGTGTTAGGGTATTTCAAATGCCGCCGTAAGGTCTTAGGGACATAGCAATTTAAGCATAAGATAAGCAACAATCAACGCCTATCACTCATTCTTAATCAACACATCATATAGTCTTCGCTTTTTTGCACGCTTGCGCTCTAAAAAAACGAAAATTAATTATTTAGTTATAGACTTATATCGGGGCTATGATTACTCGACGTGATTTAGTGTTAAATTGTTAAGTTTATCTACATAAAATAGTTACACTTGGAAATAGATGCGACAAAATTGTACTAATTTAGAATAATTTAGACAATTTCGATCCATTTCTTGTTGCTTTGATTTTAACAGTTCATCAAAGTCATAGAGCCACTTTTTACGCAAACAATTTTTTCTGTTGCGACTAATTTCAAAACTACGATAACTTTTAAGATATTGATAGAAAATATATGCTATAAAGAACATTTTTAATCTATATTAAATGCCCTATGTAATAAATTTAATAAGAATTAAAATTATATAGCTCAAAATAGCCTAGGAAAGAACCGATTATTATACAATATATGCAAAATAAAAATGAATAATTTGTGTTATTCTTAGTAGATTATAATAACCATAATAATAACTTTATTCAACAACAAGATACACTACAATGCAAAAGGCCTATCTTACGATATACAATTACATATTATCTATGTATCCTAGCGCTTGAACTAGGCCGAGTCTGTATAATTTATATGTATAGCATTACGGCCTTTTTAGGCATTTGTAGTAGTCATTTCATTTTTTTTTTATTGTAGCTCGGCAAATTGACTGTACTGTGCCTGATGGTAAGCACAGGACTATCCAAAAACAATGGCGAACACTGAGAGACATACTATCCATCGCCGGTCACGGCTGTTATGCCGGCCTGCGTAAGTATCTCTTCACGTTGCGTTTGAAGGACCCCATGTCATAGGAACATTCATTAGCTTACGTCGAATTTTCTCCAATATGTATAAATATAATACACATGTGTTTTATATATATAAAACGTTCCGGAAGAAATTCTATAAACGATAGTGAAAACCATATCAAAATCCGTTACATAGTTTAGGAGAACTAAGGGAAAATATAGACAGACGGGAAAAGCGACTTTGTTTTATAGACGTCAAATGTTTATGAGACTTCATTAAATTGCACCCTAAATAATAAATATTCATTTCCAAGACAAATTTGGTCAAAATTGAGGATACTTTTAAAAAAGAAATGCCACTAAATAAATCATTCGTTAATAAGGTGTCACATAAACAATGTCATTTATTCTTATTTGGTGCTGCGATTGCACGTTTCGTGCGTCGCTACGCTCGAATATTGACCAATTATTATGCACCTCGAGCCGCCTTTGATGTGAAAAACATTGTTATTCTGAAGGAAATATATAACAGAAGCACCGTGACTTACATTTTCTTTTCAAATCAAATCAAATCAAAAATACTTTATTCAGTTTAGGCCCTAATAAGGCGCTTATGAACGTCAAAACTACCACCGGTTCGGAAAACAACCCAGTCACCGAGAAGAACCGGCAAGAAACTCGATTGGGTACATCTTTTTAACATATATATATATATTTCAAATACATTATACGTTACAATACCGTTACGTTACGTATAATACGTAGTGGATGCACAGAGAGGAGTCAATTCCAGACGTCACCATCGTTCACGTATTGATCCACTCTATAGTAGCCTTTCGACACTAAAACCCGCTTGACATGGTGCTTAAATTTACAGTCCGGCAAATCGGTAATATGTTTTGGGACTTTATTGTAAAACCTAACACTATTACCTAAGAAACTATTACTGGTTTTGCTAAGTCTGAAACATGGGACGACCAGTTTGTCACAGTTTCTAGTATTTAGATCATGCCGGTCTTTTACAAAATGCAGATTTTCAAAGTTTTTACGGACATACATTAAATTATCAAGAATGTATTGGGAGGGTAGAGTTAAGATACCGAATTCCTGGAACTTCGTTTTTAATGATTCGCGAGGTCCCATATTATATATTGCTCGAACTGCCCGTTTTTGTAATAAAAATATGGTGTCTACCTCAGCAGCCGTCCCCCACAGCAGAATACCATAAGACATTAGGCTATGGAAGTAAGCGAAACAATAATTAATCATGTTTTCATGTAATGATTGTGCCAACATAGACCCCATACCCCTACCTATCCTATCACTGAAAACTATTGTTTTTTCAACAACATTGACATCAGCACCCCCATGACTCTGTGTATTTTTTCTGATTCTATATTGTGGTAATATAGGATGTAAACGAGAGGAAATTAATTCAGGTCTAACATCAATTATAGAGGTTTCAGAATGCATGGAATCCAACCCATGGGTAGAGTTTGTTGTTATAGGATGTGTGTCAGACTGAGACTCAGAGAGATCACAAACAGTAGGTTCAGAGTTGCTGCTGGGTAGTTGAGATATTATATTGTCAGCAACAGATTCCATACAAACTTTTGTAGAGACCATATGTTCACATAACTGGTTTTGTGAACAATTGTATGAATATAACATTGATTTAATATTATCTTCCTTTGTTTGTAAATCAGTCTGTAAGCGCTGTATGTCATTGCTGTATATAACCTGATTTTCCAAGAACTGTGATTTTAACATGTCTAATTTTTCTCTTAATAATAACTTTTCATGTACTAATGTTGCTATTGATCTATTCTTTAATCGACGGTAATACAGAAATAGGTCTATAATTTCCAAGATTACTTCTGCAGCCTGATTTAAACAAAGGAACCACTTTGCTTATTTTCATTAAATTAGGGAAGGTTCCTTTTGCTATACACTGATTAAATATATTAGCCAAATGTGGTGAAATAGTGACAATTAAGGACTGTATTACTATTACTGACATTCCCCATATGTCTTCGGTGTTTTTTAAATTTAATTGTTTGAATGCCCTTATTATTTCACCTGCACTAATAAATGAGAACTTAAATTTTGAATCTGTGGGTGCACTTATATTTTTTAAAAGAGCGGCAGCGCCCTCGGCTGATGATGTTATACGCTTTGTTATTTGTGAAGGTATATTAGTGAAGTAATCTTGGAAAACAGTTGCTACCTCTGAACTGTTTGAAATACGTACTCCGTCGACACTTAGATTAAATGAGTTATCATTTATTTTGTTTTTTCCTAATTCTTTATTTATTATATGCCAGACAGTTTTGGTCTTATTTTTAGACTTGAGAATTTTATTTCCTAAAAATGTTGCTTTGGCTGCTACACAAACACGTTTAAAAAGTTTAGAATAATTTCTAACATAAGCATGAAATGATTCACTATTTGTTAGTGATCTCTTGTAATATAGCTCGTACAATCGATCTCTACTTATTTTAATGCCTGTAGTTGCCCATTCACTAAAACTTTTTTTTTTCCTTACACTAATAACTTTTCTTGGGCAACGTTTACTAAATTCAGTGCTTATGATATTAAATAAGCTGTCATAGTCACTATCTGGATCTTGATTAATAAAAGTCTTCAAAGATAAATTTTGAGCAATATTATGATTTAAAAGACCTAGTCTATTTTTGGATATAAGCCTAGTTGTTTTCTTACAGACACTGCTGGGTTTATCACAATTTATTTTAACAAGAAGTCCTTTGTGATCAGACCGTATCCCCGTAATAATACTACCGCCAATGGTCTTGAAATCAGTAAAGATATTATCAATACAAGATGCAGTCTGAGACGTACATCTAGTTGGCGCATTAAAAAGTGGATCCAGGTTAAATGACCTAAATAACGATATGAACATAGTGACCTCTGGTGACGTACTTAAAATATCTATATTAAAGTCACCACAGACTAAAACTTGCTTATTACTATTAGATATTTTTATTAGAATTTCCTCCATTTTTTGTAAGAATTGATGAATACTTGATGATGGAGGTCTATAAACACAGATAATAATTAATTTATCCATCTCTGCACAAGCCACTTCACAAATGCGATCTATTGAGAGACTACATATATCTTTCCTCTCTTTATATTTTAAATGATTTTTGAATAATACAATACAACCACCACCGACAGTGATTGTTCTATTAAATACACTGGCTACTGAAAAATGGGGTACATTAAATAGCATCTTATTAGGTTTAAGCCATGTTTCTGTAAAACATAATATATCTAGTCTCTCTCTATTTAAAAGTAATTCTATGTCTAATATTTTGCCGGAGAAGCGATTAATATTTTGGTAGTACAATGTGATATTACACTGCTCCTTTGTCTTATCAACTAGTTTAAATATTTAATCACAGTATCATTAGGTAAACTAGATGATACTGCTGTGTCACTTAATCTATTTATATTATAAGCTATCAATGTAGCTATGTCTCGTTTATACTTCTTGGGAAGATACATACTTTCCTGCGTTATTGTAAAGTTATTAATAAATTTATTAATGTCGAAAAATAAAAATTTGTCACTGTGACGACATGTCATATTATACAATAATGTATTTAACATATGAATGTTATTGTTTTTTTTTTCTGTTAGGGAAGTTGAATATGGAAAAGCACATAACATTATGCTTCTCACATTCAACTGTAACAGCTTCTCTGATGTCTTATATAAATCAAATTTTTTAATGTCAGAACTGTTCCCTACTAAAATTACAATGTTACATTGGTTGTGAAAGTCTGTGTTCATGATTTTATCAATTATTTGATTATATGTGGCACCAGGCATACAATAATTAATCATGTTTTCATGTAATGATTGTGCCAACATAGACCCCATACCCCTACCTATCCTATCACTGAAAACTATTGTTTTTTCAACAACATTGACATCAGCACCCCCATGACTCTGTGTATTTTTTCTGATTCTATATTGTGGTAATATAGGATGTAAACGAGAGGAAATTAATTCAGGTCTAACATCAATTATAGAGGTTTCAGAATGCATGGAATCCAACCCATGGGTAGAGTTTGTTGTTATAGGATGTGTGTCAGACTGAGACTCAGAGAGATCACAAACAGTAGGTTCAGAGTTGCTGCTGGGTAGTTGAGATATTATATTGTCAGCAACAGATTCCATGCAAACTTTTGTAGAGACCATATGTTCACATAACTGGTTTTGTGAGCAATTGTATGAATATAACATTGATTTAATATTATCTTCCTTTGTTTGTAAATCAGTCTGTAAGCGCTGTATGTCATTGCTGTATATAACCTGATTTTCCAAGAACTGTGATTTTAACATGTCTAATTTTTCTCTTAATAACAACTTTTCATGTACTAATGTTGCTATTGATCTATTCTTATTTCTGGATTTAATAGCTTTAGTGCATTTATTTATTATTTTATTTATCCTAATATATTTTTTTAATTTATTATGGCTACTCATCACCGGACTCATCTTGTTAACGAATCACTGTGGCATTATAAGTATTGGGTTTGATTACCGTGAGCAGACAGAAATTATTTTTAACCAACTAATACCCGTGACTTCGTGTGCGTTGTTTATTATCTCACGATTATGTTCTATCTACTCATAATTAAATGTATTTTTTTAAGGAATTGTATTAAATGAAGCTATCATAATTTTTTTTAAGATAAAGGTTGAGTGTCTCGGAAGAACTTTTGGTGGGGTTCATAATCTTAATGTTGTGCAATTGACTATATATTTTGTAATATTGGTGATATTTTTCGTAATATTACGGTTATTCTGCCCAAGTGAAGTGGATGGAAAATAATACCACGGAGCATGAATTCTGAGATGCCACAAAAACTCCAAGAAAGTTCTAACAAGCGGGCCCCCTTTTTTATGATTTTGTTATATAATTGAAATTTATTACAACACATTTGTAACATTACCTATCCGTTAATGGCAGTAAAACTCTACAAGATTGTTTGCCAAAAAAAACCCATCTAAAAAGTGAAACTAAAACAAAAATTGATCTAAATCTATCTGTTACGTTGTACGTGATGCTGGCACGACGGTAGAATTTTATCTATATATATAATATATATATTAGCTGTTACCCGGTTACTTTATCTGTGTTGTTTATTACCTTAAAAATATATTTTATGTACAGAGAGAAAAACGTAAGCAACTCACCGTTTGTCTCACTTCTCCACGGTAAGAAAAAATACAATTCAGACCGCGCAGTGCTTATAAAAGTCATAGTTTTTTAAAACTTTAATAATTTTATATTCAATGAAGGTATCGTGATAATTCTGTTTTTACAACTAAGCGTCTAAGAAGTAAAACTAAAACAGGGGTAGAAATTTATCCATTATATATATATGTATATTAGGGTTTGCCAAAAAAAGTCGATATTTTTTTTCTCGTTCTCACCCCATTATAACATAGTATAATATATGTCCAAAGGACAGCTCTTAATTTTAATTTTAAGAGGTCCTCCAATGAACTTAAAATTTTGCCATATAAATAAACAAGGACATTTTTGTCACTTGCAAATTTCGAAGAAATTTTATTTTGTAAAAATGAATAGATAAGTCACATTAAGCGATAAATTATCGACAAAAAAATCATTGAGTCAAATTTCTATCTTTAATATTTAAATTTCTACGGATCTTTCAAATTTGAATTTTTAATAACTTTTCTTTTTTTATCTTTTGCGGCTAAACTATGTACTAATGTATACATGTATATGTATAGGTATGTACGTACGAGGTAGCAAATATTGTGATTTATCATGTATACGAACTTATACACTTCTTTTCCATTAATTTATAGCTATTTTTTTAGTTTTCTTAACAGTTTCTCCTAATAAAGGCTGATTATTAGAATATTTAATTAGAAATTACATTTTTTTTGACTGACATCCTTAAATATGGTTTTCGATGGCGAAAAAATTTTTTTAGAGTTGGTACAATTAACACGAGTGAAATCAGAGCCAAATAGGCCTTAGGATCTTTTCAACAGTGTTAAATGTATAACAAATAATGGTGCTTGTTACAATGATAGCTTAAAATCCGACAATGTTATACAAATAAAAAAAGTTATTTGGAATACACGCTTTTTAAATGGGATAACATCACATTTTTTTTGTGAGGGTGTGAGTGAAAAAAGATATAATTGTGTCAAATAAAACACTCTAGTGATCATGTAAGTTGATATGAGATTTCCCAATGAGTACTCTATCAATGTTCAGACAATCTTACAATCAAGCCACAATACAATGACGTCACATTAGTATTTTATACCCAAGTAAAATATTTCATCACTATTATTCATCCATCGAACATCACACATTAGCGGCAACTGTCAAATTTTTATACGGAACCTTTTAGCGTAATCAACTTGTTATTATAGTAATGAACGAGATATAAAGCTTTCGGAAAACTATCGGTGATATTAGTAAAGGTCGCACAATGGCCGATGGACTCTTTGATGTGACTGCATTAATCAACGAATATAGGAGATGTATTCGATGTCGACATCGTATTTGTGTTGGGTTCGTAAATTTCGTCATTTTTTTGTTGTTTGTTGTAGTATGGAAAAGTCCAGTGAATTTTGTGGTAACTATATTATAATCAGAACACAATGATGAGCTATGTAATATAGAAATGAACGTATGGAATGTTTCTAAGAAATTTAATATTAGGAGAATCATTGCAATCCATAAGAGCAACCTTCAAACTGCATATATTTAATGTAATTCTTTTAATACTTTTTTAGAATGGAAAGTATATTATAATTCAAAAATGTTTGGTCCTCGATGCTTAGATAAGAATAACTGTAAGGTGTTTACAGTATCTTATCCTAATAAGGTCATCTTAGGCGTAGTACAGTAAATTACAAAAAGTGGTCGATCATCGATGCCTAAATAATTAGACCGTGAGGTGTTTACAGTATCTCATATACTACATTAGTACACCCTTAAGCGTGGAACTATGGTATATTTATACTTAACATGTCCTACAATCCTTGTGATGACATCTTTAGCGTAGCACAGTATAATCCAAAATTGGTCTATCGTCGATGCCTAAATAAGGAAAAATGTCAGGTGCCTATAGTATATCATAGATGTACTGCATAAAGACACTCTTAAACGTGGAACTATGGCGGGTTTTACACTTAGTGTGTTCTACAGTTCTCGTGATGTCGCTTTAGCGTAGCACAGTACAATTTTGGAAATGGTCGATCGTCGATACCTAAATAAGTGTTAGGTGTTTACAGTGTCTCATATATTGCATAGAGGCATTCTTAAGCGTGGAAATTAGGCGATTAGTACGTTCTACAATGTTTGTGATGTCATCTTAAGCGTAGCACAGTACAATTTAAACAGTGGTCGATCGTCGATGCCTAAATAAGAACGCTCGTGAGGTGTGTATTTGTGTGTATTTTATAATTACCATGTCCTACAATCCTTATGACGTCGTCTTGAACGTATTCTTAATACGTTGCGATTATCGATTACGTATCTCACATCTCGGATAGTTTCGTTGTATCGAACACGACCCTTCTCGTTTGTCAAATCGATTATTCCGCTTCATCTCACTGCTATTGGGTTCAAACAACTCGGAGTCTGTGCGGCGCTTGTCACTTAATTAACCAATTTATTATTGTGAAATACAATTTGTATTTGTCTGTTTTGTGTCCGGATGTATTGTAGATAATTTTCTCACTGAGATTTGTCTCGATTCGATTAAATGCGTTGTCGATATTAGACTGAAATACAATTGGAATTGAATACTTACGTATATACGAAAATACGTAGCACACTTACTTTGAATAAAATTACACAATCCAGTAACACAAAACAAATAACCATGTCTGAACCAATTAATTATTATTTATAGATAGATATACACGATTTTACGAGCATTGATTATTTTTAGTACATTCTTGATATGAGCGTATTAATAGAATTATGATATTGAATTCGTAAATAGTTTTTAGATATGATTTTTTTCTCGTAAACTCCTTTGACAAAAACCTATTTAAGTTGAAAATTTATTAGCAATATAATATACTCACCGCGGTCGTAAAGCTCAACCGTCTGTCGTGACTTTTCAGTAATATTTATATCCGTGTGTCAATTAATTTAAAATTGTAAATTTTGAAAATTTATCCCCCCTGTCTTTCGAATGACTACTTATTTTTCATTCCATGTTTTACATACCTATATCGTTGTTTAATTTATGTGATTTAATTGGAATTAGTGCTTATTTTTTATTATATTAAATAGTTGGTCATCCAGTGGTTGACCTTTGTCATAATTCATTTTTTTAAAGTTAGAATGTTATGCAGGTAATTTCCTCAATTCATATAATCACTGGATAGGTATATACTTTTTGAAAAGTGCGATATTACGTCAGGTGTATTATGGATCCGTTCACGTGTATTTTTTTTCAATTGCATGTTATGGAAAGTTACAATTGACGATATAATATATAACCAAAGAGTAATAGAGAAAAATGCCAGTTAAATTTTTTCTCGTGTACAAATATATTTATCGTCTAAAGTTTGTAAAAGTCTTTATAAATATCAGCCGTTTCGTATATTTAGTAATGTTCATATTAGATGAATCGATATTGATGAGACTTAAAAGTTGATATATAGCTTTCACCACATAGAGGCTTTTTTTTATGTCATTGCAGGCAAACGAACAGGTGCGTCACCTGATGTTACGTGATCACCACCGTCCAAAGACACTAACAACACCAGTGGAGTTGAAAGTGCGTTGCCAGCCTGTGTTTGGGGGAAGGGTTGGGAGGAAAGGGAGGGAGGAGGAGAGGAATGGAGAGCAACAACGCAAGCACTGTTACTTCACGTCGGTTTTCTGCTAGAGGGTGGTATCACCCCGGGCGAGCCGGCCCATTCGTGCTGAAACCAGTAATACCAGTAGCTTCAGCGTGGCTCTACCGCCTTCGACTGAGGAATTACAGTGTTATAGAACTAACATAAACTCATTAAGAAAGTTATAGATATTAGCTAGTTAATAATGACAAAGGTACAATTAATAATAATAAAAAGAATAATCCAGATAAAATACGTAGTTTCCATAAAACAACGAAATGATTCCTTTATGAGAACGAAGTTGTGAGCACCAACTAGTGTCATAATAAATTCAATGTAACATAATTAACGAGATTAATTAAAACCTATTAGTGTGTAGAACAAAAATGCCGCTTTTAGAAATATAATTAGTTGCTACATATTAATGATGATTTAAATTAATTTAAATTTAATTAATCGTTCGACAAGCAGCTATCGGCGTTTTCCGGTGGCTCTGTAAACCAGTCCTCCTTCTGGGCTTGGTCTGTACCCTTCTTGTACGTATCGTGTGTTACATTAAGTGTTACATAGTTCAGATATGGGCTTATCATATAATTTAAAAAAAACGTGTACGATGTGAACACTGTCGTCAGCAGTCATGTTCTTTACGCTTTTTCTTCAACCCTGAACGTAATTTAATATGGGGATTTTAAATAATAAGAAAATATCGTTATGCCCTTTAAATGCCACTGTTTCGCTCTATCTCTCTGTTTATAATGTATATTATTGTTGTTGCGGCCGCATTGTGCCAGCGAGAGTAGGAGGCACATTTGTTTTTCTGATCGCTCACACGAGTTCGTTCGCTATCGTCGCATATGAAGTGCGTGTCCTGTGAGGCAATTGTCGGTTCCTCGCGTTACACTAACTTTGTTGTGATTACCATTCATTATCCTCATATCACCATCGTAACTTTTCGGCGCCGACCACCGGCATCGAACCGAGCACAGTACCGATGAGTGATCCTAACATTCGGCTGCTGGCTCTCGCTGACTTCGTTCGCATCTTCTTCGCATCACAGGTTGTTAGCGATCGCGTGGGAACAGCCTATTATCTTTTTATTTTCTATTATTTCTTCAGCACGAATAAAGTAAGGAATCAAGTGGAGTTAATTCAATATTTTAGAAAAGAATATGGTTTTATTATAAACTACCTTCTGCCCGCGCCTTCATCTCCGTGGAATATTTACTTTTGGCTAACGCTTACACGCAGCGGAAGCTGTCAAGACGAAAAATATTTTTAAAACATTGTTCATTGGTGCTCCGCTCATATTGGTCTTAGCGTGATACGTAGCCTATAACCTACCTCGATAAATCTGCTATATAACGTTGAAAGAATTTTTCAAATCGGAGCAGCAGTTCCTGAGATTACCCCCTACAACGTCACAAACTCACAAACATTACCTCTTTATAATATTAGTATAGACTAGCTGACCCGTGCCCACTTCGTTCGGCGTTAAACATTTATAAAAAACTACTTTTTACGACTTAAATATAAAAGTTAGACATATGTTGAGTTTTCGTAGGCTTTATTAACCTCTAGAACTTTTCTATAGAACTCAATCATATATCTCTCATCGTTAAGGCAGCGTTCGAAGGAAACGTTTTCGTTCGTCCGTTTTTTCTCAGACTTTGCAAATCCGACTACCACAAAAAAGTCTTTTCTTTTTTCGGGTTAATATATGACACTCACAAATAACGTGGCTTTGTATTGGTAATAGAATTTTCAAAATTGATTAAGTAGCTCCTGAGATTACCCCTTACAACCTCACGAACATACAAACTTTACCTCTTTATAATATTAGTATATATAATATAGTCTTCTTTCTAACTGTAGCCTCATTAAAATCAGATCAGTAGTTTCAAAGATTATCCCGGAAGAATAATATACTTTATTTTTATTTGTTTTTATCTACTACCCATATAGAATACGTTTAATGTTAATGAATTTAAGAACATAAATAATTCAAAATAATCTGTTTTGTAATTTTAACATTATATTCGTGTTTGTTTATTTCCATAATTTATTCACCTAATATGTAATTACTAAATATCGAATTATATATTTAAGTTAAATTTGATTTTTATTAAAGTAACTACGGCTCTGGTTAGATACAAAAGAATGCCGTATTGCAAATAAATTCGCAATAAACAAAAATTATATAACATAGCGTGATGATAAATCACAATAATCAGAAATATAAGCCATAACGTTCTGTAACTCTCTATGTGAACTAATGTAACCGTGATAAACCACTATAATGGGGCTTGCAACGGTCAGGTATGTATTGTAAAATGACCACAAATAAACGTTCACAACTCATTTAAGGCTGACGCAGCCGCGAAAAGCCACAGAAACGTTATGAGATTAAAGTCGGAAATCTTTAAACGAGCTGCTAAATTGTGTACTAAGGAACACTTATAAGCATAATGCATTATCTCTTATTTCGACAAAATTGATATATACCTCTTTTGTCAAAAATATTTATATAGAAATAAATATTGTGTATTCTATTTATTTGAAATGAAATTACATTTCAATATGAGCTAAAACAAATTTAATCCGTTCCTAATATTTTACGTTATTTTTCAGAATCTTTAAATTTTGTATATATAAAATATGAAGATCATAAAAAAACTACAAACTTCGTTCTTGGTGTATAAAAACTGGAAATCTTAAAAAAAGTAAACATGATATATGGATTTAGCTCATTTTGAAACGACGCGAATGATGAATTTAAACACCGTAACGAGAATCTTTGAATTATTCAAAATAGGTATCCAAAACATAAATAAAAATGCATTCGTATACTAAATAAACGTTAGAAATATTATCACAATATTAAAAGAAAATAATGCGCTTAAAAAAATCACAACTAACGACAAAATAATAAAGTTTTATGTTATTACGAGCAACGTGCTAGCTGATCGCTTCTAATTCCACAGATCGTGAAAATTGAGGCAATCCTAAATATATGTCGAATTAATACGTCTGTCATATTAATTAGAAAACTTGAGAGATAGACTAGATAATATATATTACAAAATCATATTTATATCACACCGATAAACTGTACGCTGCAATTTTACTCACCTTTAATCTTCCTCAACACTCCGCTCTGCTCATACGGTTTGCTACCGGCACTATTAATCCTCGCTTAGCGCAATTTCTTACTTACATTTTCTAAGTTAATTACTCTGCCCCTAAGGGTTGTAGCGTAACGTTACATTGCCTACAACTTTCCACAATATAAAACGCACAAAAATTTTTGAGGTTAAAACTTATTTAGCAGCATTGAGTAATCATTAAAAAAATTGGTAAAAAAAATATAGGTTTGCATCGCCAATAACCTCATGTTCGTAACATATTGAGTCAGACTAGCTCGCACACCAGACTAGGCATAGGCAAGCATTGGCGTGGAGCCCTTGAGTACGCTGCTCGCGCGATACAGTAACACAAAATTTTACATCACTGCGACAACATTACACATATCACCTCCACACACGTGCACGCATACACGCTTACACATGCAAGTGGAAGGGTTTTATCTCTTTACCCTTATCAAACTGAAATAGTTTAGAATATTATCCGATACGAAATATATATAAGAATTGTTGAGTTATGTATGCTTGGTACACATATATGTTTCAACAACTTATATATGTATGAATAGTTAGCTTAGCTTACATAGGTCGCGAATTGCATGTATCAGGCAATATCCAAAGCCGAGGTGTGCCGCGCACCCTTGAGCTAGTTGTCAAAATAAAATCGGCTGAGTGCCTTAAGCGTTCGTCTTAGTAGTCCGGTGAAGCTGTTAAGACCGTGCTTGGTTAGTAGCGTAGTCAGTTCGAAAAAAAAAGAGTCAGACTAGCGACGTGTAGTGTAGCGAGCTGTGTACATGTAATATTGATATTTTGTATTGAACTTGTGTAGCCCACCATATGTTTGATTAATAAATAAACTATATAAAAATGTATATAATTATTGTTCCATGTGTTAATAGATGTTTTATACTAATGTTAATAATTTAAATAATACAGACTAATTTATTTTAAAATTTAAAAAACAACACAGTTATTCCATCGTTTTGAGACTTTCGTTAATCGTAATCGTATTGACTGTCTGTGGACTTTGTTTTTAATCTGTCTGTCTGAGCGGTATAATATTTTGTCGAGTTACTCACGTCTTCTACAAGGGTCCGGACGACCGCAAACTGTGATTGTTAATGTATGAAAGGCTTAATAATGTCGTGGGATTCTGTTTAGAGTTAGTAATTTAGTTAGAAAGCTCTCCTGTGCAGATTGACGTATTGTGCTCATGTATTTCCGCACAAGTCGGTCGGATTGCGAATTGATTTGACAACATTCGTAGAATAGCGGATGTGTGTCAACAGTTTCGTATAATACGGTGACACAGACAATGGAAGTCATTAGAAATGTCGGAATAATTAATTACTCGATAGTAATGGGTGTGTAGTGGAATTAAGGGTCGACATAGTAACTCAGAAAATCGTAGGTATATTGATGTTATGCGATTTAAAATTATAATATTAACTTGGAAAATTAATGACAATTTTTTTATTACAGTTACATTATCACATATTTATAAGTTTTACTGATGGCTTTCCATACGTCTGTTTTTTTTTTAAATAAATAGTTTAGTTTAACTTATTTTATGTTATAGCAGGCAAACGAACAGGTGCGTCATCTGATGTTAAGTGATCACCATCGTATTTAGACACTAACAACACCAGAGGAGTCGAGAGAGGGAGAGAGGGAGGTGGGTCTCCGGCGCTCTCGCTGACCGAACGAAACGCAACAATGCAAGCACTGTTACTTCACTTCGGTTTTCTATGAGAGGGTGGTACTACCCCGGGCGAGCTGATCCATTCAAGCTGAAACTTCAGTGTGGCTCTACCGGCTACAGAATTACTTAATGGATTTTGTAAAATTATTCAGTTTCAACAAATGTATACACAAAGAATCTTTCATCATGATACTTTGAACTATGTAGGAAATAACGTGATGTAATGACGTGTATTATTGTATTATTGTATTGTATTGTATTATTGTGATTAAAGGAGACGAAAAAATAAAGAGAAAGGAAGAGTGAAGAAACGTCTTCATCATTTACATGTATGTCATTTAAGCAGTAGTGTGTGTAATGTTTACTTCAATTGATTTAATGTATTTCTAATGCATTTTATATAAAATCTCCTCCATATAAACTTTAATTATGCCAAATTTTACGTTCATCCGTTCGCACAATCCACTTAGAAAAGGGTACAAAGCTTTCGATTCACGTATCTATAAGATATAGGCGTCAAATGATGATCGGTAAAGTGTTTTGCTATCGACGAAGAAGGAAAGTTAAAATAATGATAACTCCGTAACTCCAAACATGAAGGATTATTAACACGTTAGCGTCGCCACCGGTCACACAACCCCCAAATAATATTTTAAGCCACAAACAGCGGATCGGACCGCGACCCTTACAAAAATAATATGTGTCTGACTTCTAAATTATTCACAAAGGTGTAGTGGCTTCACCGAGGCGACCTTATGAATAATATATAAATCATTCGATACGATTCGATGTGTATTCTCTGGTGTTGCGACGACAAAATATTCATAATAAGTACAATTTAGCGGCGGTCGGTATTTGGATATATGTACTCTAGGAAATGTTTTATTTTTCTTATAATATCAGCTGTTACCTGCGACTTCGTTCTTGTGAAAATAGTTTAATTTAGATGTTGGGGTTAATTGTGCACAGTCTTTTTTAAATTGTGTTACAACGTGATCATTACTGATTTCAAATTACCACTATTATATTTTATCATACTACTTAATCCATATAAGGAGCATGATGATAATCGCCAGAAAAGCCCTTATTTGCTGGTAAAAGCGTTATTAAAATCGGTATAGGTATTTATAAGATTAGACCGGAGAAATGAGACATATCTCTCATTTCCTTGTATAAATTTACATGTCTAAAATTATAACGTTCAAATTATATTTATGTTATAGTAATGTATTTTATTGTTACTCAAACGAGATTCTATAAATATGTTTCATTTTAAATATAAAATATAATAAAACATTTTTTTTCTTAAGAAGTAATTGTAGCCTCACTAAAAATTATTATTATATATACTACTTCATTTACTTCAATTCAATTCCTTTCTAATACTTATATTCTTTATTAAAAACCATTGTAAATAAAAATTTACTATTTTGTTAGCAACTACATAATATATCATAAGTATCATTTAGATATTATTCTAGTGGTAGTCCGATGAAGCTGTTAAGACCTTGCTTGGTCAATAACGTAATCAGTTCGAGGGAAAAAAAAATTCTAGGGACAATTCATCATTGTTATACTTTTAAACGGTTGTTGTCGTATATATGTATGGTTATTAATATACGTATTTACGTAAATCTATTTATTGTAGTTAAAAATTGAAGAATAAATGTCTCTAATATTATAGACTATAGAACTTAATATGAATATCAGTTAAATAAAATTTGTTACTCGCTAAAGGTCAGTAATGAAATAGTATTCGATGGGTATTTAGTTATTAATAATAATCGGCTTTAAAACCACCACTGTGCCAAGATGTCAGTATCTCCAGACAGTGCTGATGTAACAATAAGTGACCGGGGTCGACACAGCCCCATGGGAATGTGGGAATCGTCTCCGCTCCCTTGAACATTGCAGGGTTGGCTTTAGATGTAATAAAAGTTCCGGACAGTGCACCCTTATTTATTCCCAATATTATGGAATTAATGAGTAAATGTGATGACAAACGTTGTTTGATTTTTTATTGACTGATTTGTAAAAATATATTTTAAAAGATGCGTTTACTTAATTAATAAATAATAATTTTCACAAATTGATCTTTAAGGCATGGAGTTCACCTTACATGGACACTGCAAGTACTACAACCTACAGCGATGTATAACTAATCTCAATAGAACCGCAATTGCAAATGCCTCGTGTACCACTAAATCTTGCAAACGACACCCTTCGAATTGGAAGACAACAATGTGAACACTATTGATTTGGGACAGACATTGATGTAACGGTATTGCTCTCATAATCTGAACACAGTCTTAGATTATTTTTTGGAGCAATTATATATGAGTTGGATTGAATTTTTACAGTTAGCTCAGTTAGAAAAAACATCGTGGTTAAAGAAAGGTATTACATATTTCCTAGTGTCCGCTTGGGCAACTATCACTATTCAGTTCAAAATATGTTATAAATTTGGTTTTCAATTTTCCTTTGTATCTAGCAAAGCAAATAATTGCATTAGCAATTGAATTGCAAGCAATAGAATTGCAAATAGCATCTTCTCAATATTTGATAAGATTGTTAAACGCTTATGTATAAACCCAAGATAAAACACTCTTTTTTGTGTCATAGCAGGCAAACGAATAGGTGGGTCACCTGATGTTAAGTGATCACTACCGTCCATAGACACTACCAACACCAGTGAAGTCGAAAGTGTGTTGCCAGCCTGTGTTTGGGGGAAATGGAGGGAGGGAGGCTAGGGGAGATTGACCCCCAGCGCTCTAAAAACTAAACTCGAACTGACAAAATAATAACTATTTCTGAAGTATGTTCGCTAAAGGACGACTTGAAGTTACTCGCCTATAGTGTAATTTAAAAATATATTAAAACATTATTTGATGCCTATATATATGTATGCATAATCGGACGTTTTATGTAGAGTCCAATAAATCATTTGCTTTATGATTGGAATACTAAATATTTAAATTAATTTTCCAAATTGTACATAAAACAAATATAATTTGACTGGGTAATTATTCAAAGTACGTTGACCTGTTGTTTCTATATTTGTATAAGAGATAGATAGAATATCATCTACCTACGTATTTTATCCAATTTACACGTGACGATATGAGTTACTATTTTAATATTCATTATTCCTTTACTAAGAATAGTTACAAAATATTAATTAACGAGTGAAAGACGGTTTTATAAACAAGG
The DNA here is from genome assembly GCA_015888305.1 of Antheraea pernyi. Classification (NCBI taxonomy): domain Eukaryota; kingdom Metazoa; phylum Arthropoda; class Insecta; order Lepidoptera; family Saturniidae; genus Antheraea; species Antheraea pernyi. The sequence goes on along the minus strand of MU158731.1, from coordinate 1,355,253 downwards.
ATGTCGATAGGGTTTTAAGCTTCAGTAAAACTAGGTTACGATGAGCTTGTGGGGTTATTGTCAAATGCCTTTAACCAATGATAAAGTTCTTATTTACTCAATGTTTTTTCTTTCAATCTTAAGGAAGATGAAAATAATGTATATTTATTGATAGACAGTGAAAACACAGAATGTATTAGTGTCAAATTTTTTTACAATAATACGAGTAGTATGTCATTTTGTTTCATCTAAGCAAAAACACATTTAACTAACGCTGCTGATACAATAATTAACGATTAACAATAATACGTGTCTAAGACGGTTCTCACTCCATTCCCTTTCAGTTCAACGCTGCCCTCGAGACCCGACAATAATTCTCGATGGTTTCTCTATTCTAAGTTATACCTATCCCAATGAATACAGAATTGAGAACTACATCTTCTTAGACGCAAGCATTTCAATTTAGATTATTACTCCGTCGCTGTCGAGTGCAATATCTTAATGAAAGTGGACAGAAAGTTAAAAGGATCCTTATTCATTGGTGTTTATGTTGTTAGTCATAATTGATTAATATTATAGAGTGCTAATCTTTTAATGATATTTTCTTTATTTTGTATCTTGAGTTATTTGGTATACATTTAAGGGAATATTTTGTTTCTTCGGTTTTTGCTTCAACATTGACTTTATATTGGCATGTCGTAAATACAAATTCTTCTTTGTTTTTGCTTATAATTTTCACGATAATCCTTACTTAGTATGTAACACTTAAAGTATTATATTCGACTTTTTGTTCCGAAAAGCAAAAAAAAAACAAAAAAACTGCAAGATTAACAAGTACGATCACATTAGTTATATGGTTTATCAAAAATAATTTAGTTTTTTATAACAACTAAGCTTAAGTTTAGCTTATCATGCTATGAATCCATTATCTTGTTTCCTTATATGTTTCTCTCATACAAAATGTATTTAGGTTTGATAAATATTTTATTCAGAAAGGATGTGTGTAAAATAGGTCAAAAGACCTCAATAAATGGTAAACATCTTAGTAAATATCTTATTATGAGTAAAAACAATTAAATGTAAACATTATTAAAAGGGCGTAGTCAGCTTTCATGCAAATTAAATTAATGTTACCTTTATTCAGGCAATCAGCCAACGAAATCAAAGCCAAAAGATGAATAATGAAATCGTACTGTGTACTTTATCCATTGACCTTCCAAAATTAACAGAGATAACGCTCACAAAGGCGTAGATTGAAAGGTGGCCCCCTTTCACTGATTCGCCACTCTTTAATCTAACATCGAAACAAAACTTGGGATCGTAACTGGATTGTCTGTCTGCACGTTCATTTACTTAGCAAATTATTCTTTGTCGAACGGAAGAGAAGCTTTGAATCCATTAATTCTATGACGGGGTCACAAAGAGGTGGTACAAATTAAAATAATGTATTCTATAACTTCAATGGGATCCCTCCGACCGTTGCCGCTGTTATTACAAGAATAATGTATTTAAATCAGAGTCTGCTTTCAGATGAAGATGTAACGCTTTGTGAGTCCAACGAATAAGTGGGCACGTACGCTGCCATTAGGATGTGTTTTATGTGCAAATTATAGGTTAGCCATTTTTGAGCTCTCTCCAATTTTAAGTCAGATATCTGAAATAATTTACATTCACTCGGCATTTAATATATTTGCTTTATATGTCCTTAGGTTTAGGCTCTATTTATTACTATTTGGGAAAGTTATATCTTTACCATCATTGGGATCTTAAACTAATATTATAAGTGCGAGTTTGAGTATGTTACAGTTTCATGACCTAACTACTTGCTAACTAGACGTTGTCAGGAATACAAAAAAGGACATATTGTACCTTTCATCCTGGACAAAACTGTTCACGGGGATAGGTAAATATACATTAAAACAAGAGAAGTAGCTAGGAAAAACTATATTAAAAAATGATATATAATGTAAGTCAATACTTTTAAGTATTAGTAATATAACTTATAAAAAATCTATAAACCATTTACAAAGGATAATTGTTTTCGAAAATTCACCAAATCTGTAATAAAATAGAAGCTTATAGTACTTAACATTATTAATTGCAAATCTAGCACAGAGGCAAACGTTTATACAAACGGCAAATTAATCCTCGCTATGAAAAGGGTTCGGAAACTACCCTCTGTTAACAGATAATTTAGGATATGATCACCCCGTCGCGGAATATTTCGAAACAAACATTTCGATGTATTTATTCTGGTGTTTATTTTGAAGCGTAATATGTCGTGTTCCACTTTGATGTCGTGAAATCGCTTCTGTTCTTTGTCAGCTGTTCAAGGATTTACATCTATTACAACAGTCGTTTAATTCTCGATTTTACTACCATCTATTTTGGATATAGAATCCTTTGTAACATGATATCGGCTTACGTCTATTCCGAATCAGGTTGTGCCGTATAGAATTATTGCATATGGTTGGCTGGAGTTTGTTTGGCAGTATGAATGGTTCATTATACGTAGGGATACTTTGAACGGCAGGCGGATAATATTTGCGATGTAAACCATTGTTTATGATTTGGACAATTGTTTGTATTACGATGTCAAAGGATGCGCATTTGTTTATTTTGGAACGACAGAGTGAGTAGAGGGTAAAACGTATAATGTATACAATGTGAGAAATGGAGGTATAGGAGATAAAGATGTAAAAGTTACTTATCTTGATTTAATCTCTGTAATAGTAGCTTTAAATATTGATTTTAGACTCGTCTGTGAAACGAATGGCGTATTTGTTAATCCTTGTATCAATATTCTGCAAACATAGAATCTAAAGGATAAGCTTCTATCATATTAAAATTATTACATTCATGTATTTGTGAAGAGATTAATTGTACATAAATTAACAATAATGTCACCTGTCATAGCTTTCCTTTTGAACAAATAATCAGGTAAAGTTCCATGCATTAATTTCCTTATGGTTCCTTATGGCAATATTAGGGAAAACAAAATGTTAAAAGTAATTAATACCTTTGCTAGATGCAACTGCAGATTTACCACCACTACATCTATCCTTATCAATAGCAGCAGACATAATGGTCAACATAATGCATTGATAATGAAAGGGCAATTATTAATCAATACACGTGATATTCGGTCTATAGTAACATTAGGATTGACCTCTGAACTGAAGTCTACATGGAATCATCTAAACATATGGATAGGCAACAGATTCCTCTTTAATACATGTAACACTCTCTAATAATGATATTACATAACCCAATATTGAAAATATGAATACTAAAGCAAACTTATTACTGTTTCATTTATTTCGTATAATCCTGAAAAACGTTCTTACCAACTTCAGGGAAAACTGTACAAGTACTGCTCGAAACCAAATAGCTCAATCGTAAGCTTTCCTTTGCCAGTAAACTTTGTAGTGGGATCTTGACTCAATGGCTGTGTTCATTTTCGTGCTCAACTATTTTTATTTCGTTATTTTTTTATCCACTGTTCCCCTTGTTTGCTATTGACTACAGTTAATTTACTTCTCGAGTTGCTTGAATGTTGAGTATCTAGCTGGATGATTTTGTATTTAAAACTGTCTCTGCTTTGCTTTTGAATATAATAACTGGACGATATCAAGGTTTAAACGCACTGATATCAAAAACTACATATAAATCTGAGTTAGGTATTTGAGGAGCGGTAGAGCCACGTTGAAGCTATTACTGGTTTCAGCATGAATGGGTTGGCTCGCCCGAGGTAGTACTACCCTCTTACAGAAAACTGACGTGAAGTAACAGTGCTTGCATAGTTGCGTTTCGTTCGGTCAGTGAGAGCGCCAGCGGTCCATGCCCTCCCCTCTCTCCCCTCCATCCCCCCTTCCATCTCCCCCTAAACACAAGCTAGCAACGCACTTGCAATTCCCTTGATGTTGCTAGTGTCTATGGACGGCGGCGATCACCTAACATCAGGTGATATAAAAAAAAATTAAATTCCTTTTTTCTATGCCTAACATTTTACACTCTTGTGTCGTATCTTCATTTAACATCAGACTTCATTCAATATCATACAAAAAGGTATACAAAAATATAAAAGAGTAAAATAACAACATTCGAAAATTTTAATTACTACAAACAATAGCATATTAAGGTAGCAATCATAAATTAAGGTGTATAAGTATAGAGTCTCGGCGTATCCTCTGCGATTTATCCTAAACAAGAGGTCCTGATGAGTTGGCTATTGTGCTCCCGTCCTTAGGTCACTGTGCGATGAATTGCGAGCGAAACGAACAAATTGTGAATGTAGTTCTGTTTTATGTTGTCGAAAAAATGATGTGGTTTGGATTTATTTTGTTTGTTGTTGGAATTGGTATGCTAGCTGTAGATTTGAAATACCATGGAAAACCGGTGTTTTCTTGTATTTTTATAACTTAACTTGACTTATATTGTTGTTTGTATTTATTTCCTGTGTCTATAATATTAATTCTAATATTCAAGTAAAAAAAATAGTTAACAGGTGGTAGAGCCACGCTGAAGCTATTGCTGGTTTTAGCATGAATGGGGCGACTCGTCCGGGGTAGTACCACCTTCTCATAGAAAATCGACGTGAAGTAACAGTGCTTGCATTGGTGCGTTACGTTCGGTCAGTGAGAGCGCAGGAGGCCCACCTACCCTCTCCTCTCCCCCTCCCTCCCCTTCCCTCCAACACAGGCTGGCAACGCACTATCGACTCCCCTGGTGTTGTTAGTGTCTATGGACGGTGGTGATCACTTAACATCAGGTGAACACCCACCTGTTCGTTTGCCTGCTATGACATAAAAAAAAGTTATTTTTAATGCTAAGAATGTCTTTGAAAAAGTTATCCTTCTTTTTGTCTTCTTCCATCTTTTTTCGGATCTCAATAATACAAAAAGCATTACTCAGTCGGTCTTCAATGAAGTATGGAACATTAAGGTAAATAAATCTTTAAGCATTACGGTATTGTGTGCGTGGAACAAAAGACTTCGCCGCTGATTGAGCATTGTTCACGGCATATTAACAGTATTGTTTGTACCGAAATAATCATAACGTCCTCTCATTACCCTCGGAGGGTGTTCAGAGGAGGAGCAAGTATATGGAGAAGGACTGTTTTCTATTTTATTATCCAACCAGCTGTCTGCCCCGACTTTGTACCGATGTACTAACGAAAAAAATGACATGACATGACTATGTAATGAAATAAAATGCAAACTGAATGTCAATGCAATATTTTTGAAAACTTTTCTACTATCTTGTTTGCTTTATATTTACATGGATTTTTTTTAAAGATTTTTTCTTTTTCCTTACGTTTTGTCAAACATTTTCTAATATACAATCTAATAACCTTATACTGACAATAACAACCACAACAAAAAAAGAATTACCCAAATAGATGCAGCCGTTCTAAAGTGGTGCGGTTACATACATTCGGCAACCGATTTTTATTTATTATAAACTATTTGCCTGAATATCAAAAGAGGAAAAGTTTATTAATTGTCACATAAGTTCTGTTACCGTAACATGCTATATAGTTTAAACTTTCTCGTATTAACTGTGGAAATACTGCTTGGAATATCCTATAACATAGTTGTAAACATCATTTTGGATTTCGTTCGAGGAACAAATTAATTTATAGTAACTATTTTAAGCGGATCTTCATGTAGGAAGTATGCTATTAATATTTAACACTCGTGTCAAATGACGTCCTTGAAAATAAAAATAAAATAAAAACATGTTTCTTTCCATACTATTTTACCCGACTACTTGGCTCGCACTGTCGCTCACCCGATGGGTAATTTCCCCCATTGTCATTCACAAGAAAATGTTTCGCTCCATCGTACATTTTATATTAGTCACTGGATGTACCTTAGCTTTTTTATAATGTATCAAACTAATATGTTTTCGTTTTTTAAATTAATTTCCCGACATTTCCAATATTTTATTTCCGTTTTTGACGCGTTCTTAATAGTAGTGTAGTAGCTTTTATATTTTATTCATTATATTGTGTTATTTGAAATCTGTGTTTGGTAACATCTTACGTAATAGTTCGGTTATTGTGCATAAGTAAAGTGGAGATAACATCACGGAGTATGAAGATGGGGGAACAAGGGGGCCACCATCTTGTTAGAACATTGCTGTTGTCACAAGACGTTCGTAACATTAATTATTACCTATAATTTAAAAGATTGGAAACCAAATATTGAACTAAAGAACAGAAAACATTTTATTATTAGACATTGCTATTATAAGATATTAGTAAATAGAATCATATCTTTTAAGATGACTAAATTTTTCACTTAAACCCAAATAAACCTTTCTATAGGATTTTTCAAGTATCCTGTATACATACTTTGTCCTGACAATTACAAAACCAAATAAGAATTAGTATTATTTAGTGCAACCATAAAATTGATTCACCACTTCAAAAACCACACTCGGGCCACCAAAAATTTCGGGCATAAGAAAAATAATTGCAAGTATAAAGTTTGATTTTTGGCATTTAATTTAATTGTTTAGACCTTCTCGCATCCGTAATACAAGAATAATCATAGTAACGCCACACGTTATCTTCCGCGCTTATAAAATGTACAATAAATTAATACAATAAAAATAAATCAGTCAGTTAAAGATCAAACGCCAGAACGATGTGTGTCATTGAATTAAGAGATATCTTCACGCCCGTATGATGTGAAATGTGACAAATTATTTAAAAATATATATTAAAAAGACGCGTCAATGTTTTGACAAGTATTCAATGTTTATCTATATACTCGGATATAAATTCGCTAATGTTATTTGTTCATTCTTCATCGCACCACATTTGTATTGTTTAAATTATTTTATTTGGAATTTATTTATAAAAGGCAGTGACTGTGCGGTGTCACGTACTTTTCAATATAATAGAATTAGTTAAAATTAATTAAATCCCCGTATAAAACACGTCTGTTGCGTATGGAGGCAACCTCGCACCTGAGCCGTGGGGTATTGTTCATCGCTGGAATAAGCATTCACAGCTCGTTAATTATCGGGCGGCCAATCTTTTCCGTTAGTGCCAGTATAATGTGCTGCTTTACATAGCCTTCCTGCATTGTATTACTTAGTTTCTACGTACTTTCTGACCTACAATTTTTTTGGTAATTGTTTCAACCCTACTTTTTCCCAATATTTTCTTCCATACAAACTTTCACTGACAATTAGAAACACAACAAAAAAAAAGGCTAAATAGATGCAGTACTGCTGAAGTGATGTATTTACATACATTCGGCAATTCATTTTTATTTATATAAAGATATCTTTGCTTCGTCTTTTCCATCGATTCGATAAAAATTCTTAAATTCCGATTCTTTGTCAAGGTGCGTACTAAACCGAAGGTTAATTCTTTAAAATGGAAGACAACGTAAAGGTAAAAATTCCGTGCTAAAGAAATGCCACTTCCATCTTAAAAGTTGCTATATATCTCTGTAATACATTTGTTGCAGTAAGTACAAGTCGTGTGCAAGGATTTTCTTGTAATTCGACGTCAATAATTCCACATGGCCCCTCGCGTTCAATACAGCCCAATCGCGCGGAGGGTGCGCTGTTTTGACGTTCATATTTTGTTTCTGCCTTTGAGGTTTCCTTAATAATTTGGGCTTTCCCGTAATTAGGTATTTCGTGGCAATTGTCGTGTTTTAACAAAGCTAAAAAATTAGGAACAAACGAAATGATAGAAGATGAAGTTAATTAATTTGATAATACGATTATAGTAATGAAGCTAAGCTTTACATGCTGTTACCATTGATGTCCATTGATAGATCCTCACATTTGCTAACAAAACACTAACTAATCGATGACGTCATTTCTAACCTATTTTAAAATCCGAAAACACACTATTTGACGTAGCATCCAATCACATGTTTGATGTGAAATTGCTTTATTTTTAGCCAACATTGTGATTAACTAAATTTTACCTCGAGCTTTGTTTGGGTTAGTATAGTTTTGAACACTTTTTTCTGGATGGAAAGTATTCTATATTCTTGTAGGAGCCTCGGGCTCAGTACTATAATATTTTAGATTGGCACGGACAGCGTAATAATAATACTCGGAGTGCGTCAAATAGAGTGTTTATTCATATGACCATATAAGGTATTTATACGGACACGCGATATTTCATTTGTTTGTTCAATTGCTTGAACGACATTCTATATACAAAAAAGTTTCAGCCAATCTGCCAAAGAGGATGACATACTCGGTAGCTACATTCTTTTTTGTTCCTCCAACGTGTATGCAAAAAACAAAGTCACATTCTCTATTATAATATTAGTTAGAATGTAAAGAACAAAAGAAAATACATTTCAATGTGAAATCTGCGAAGAAAGAAAAGTTATTTTCACTTCATTGAAAATTATATTACTATAATAAAAATAATTCGGTTACAGAGCGATCGGGAGGAAAATCTTCTAGCGCGGATGGATGTTGTGTTTTTCTTCATTTTTTTTTATCTCTCTAAAGAAAATGTTTTCCCGTTCCTCATTCAATTACAGTGGCCTCACAATATTTTCTATTTAATTTTTATTCCGCTCATTGTGTTGCGACGGCTGTCTGGGGCACTAGGGGTTGCTACGGGGGCGGTGGGGGAGGCGGTACTCTTATTCGCTTATCAGATTTAAGCAGGCTACTTTCTTCGTTTCGTTGAATACATTTTTTCACTAATAGAATCTGTTGAAGTAATTTCATCTTTGTTTAGCCTCTTTATGATCCGGTCCATCTTTTAAATTTAGGATAAAATTCTGTGTAACTAGTAGAAAAATGTGGCGAAAATTTTTAATTTTAAAAATTTTAAAATTTTGAAGCGATAATGGTTTTGTTGATAGCGGTCTTAGGCCTTAGACCAGTCATAAGGACTGTCATAAGTCTCAAACTCAAAACAATGGAATAATTGTGTTTATTTTTTTAATTTTGATTTTTTTTATTTTTATAATAGACTGTGTGACGCTTGACCTCTGTCACACCTGATGGAAAGTGACGACGAGGCCTAGGATGTAACGCGTTCACCCAATAAATGCACATTCACTCTTCTTTTATTAATTATAGTCTCATTTATTCCATTTTCATAATTTATAAATTGAAATGATTGATATTAGCCTGGTTTTCACATATATTGACACGCCGAACTATAATTATATGTTTTATTACTTAATCAATAAGATGGACTTCACAAATACAATAATATACTGCGCGTTGTTAATCTGGTGCAAGCGGAATACGTCACGAGCATATCGACGTCATCGGTGACGCGAAATCATAAGGTTTTCCCACCCAAAAATTCAAACACGCATATGAAACAATTGATGTCTAGCCCAAGCATTATATGTCACAAGCGTATCAACGTTATCTGTGACGTAAACCCATAATATTTTCCCTTACCAATTTTGTATTTAATTCCCTTCAGTTTTCACCTTAAAATTAGATTACTTTTTTTGCCTCTATATGTTATAATGAAAAGAAAGTGAAATTTACAGAACTGCTTATAAGAGGAGGCAAAATCAAGATATCTTCAGCCAATTTGTCTATCTAAAATTGAAGATCGGTCAAGCCTTGAACGTTTTCCTAAGACGGACGGGCAGCAATTTCCTTTAACTAATAGATTTCATGCTACACGCGTAGGTACGTTAAAATAATTTACCCAGTCCGTCCGTATGTCACCGATTAATTCCTCGTCGAACGGATATCGGAATATCTCATATAAATTGGAAGTAACGGACCGTCTTGAAAATATACCCCACCTTTGCATATAGGAAACGCTAACTGAAAGATGATTTCTTTACTAATATTATAAACGAGAATGTGAGGTTGTTTGTTTCGCTTTCACACTTTAACCACTCAACTGCTTCAAGATTTTTTGCATAAATATTGTAAGGAGTACAATAAAGGACACATAGGGTACTATTTATTTAGAAAAAGTACTGTTAAAAATAGGTCAAATGTAGCTACATTAACGCAAAACAAAGCCGCGGGTGGACGCTAATATTTAACTTTATTATACTTTAGTTACATATGTTTATATCAAAAGTAGCATTGTCATATGATGGTATACTCTATGTGGTCGACTCTAAGAATTTACTCCGTTTCTGCTCTTTATACTAGTTCAACAAAATGACTATATAAATAACCTGATGAAAGTTACGGTACAGTTAAAAAATAACGGCAACTATCGGTGCTAAATACCGATGCATACCGATCTGCAAAATTGCCTTTTCACGCCTCATTTCAAGGACTCGAAATTATATAGCAGAAGTAGTGTCCTATCGCTAACTAATAAGTTGGGACTGAATTCCCATTCAAATTTATTGATAGTTATTGGTTGCAATAATCTTACCCCTATTCATATATTTTACAATGCCAAAACGATAGCAATGGTTAGATATATAGATTCGAAATAACAAATTCGTGTATGTACCAGTCATAATATAAAACTTCCTCTTGTATGTATTATGGAAAATGTTTATAGTGATTTTGACAAAAAAAAAAATACATTGCACAAAAATATAGCAACAATAAAATTCAGTTTTGTAAAGTTACTACACGATTTATTCTAACTACGTTAGGGAAGATTACAAAAAAATGTCGTTATTTAATCAAATTATAACGAAAATAATATAGTCAATAAAAAAAAAGAAAAATAAGAAAATCGGTTAACAAATGGAGTAGAAAAGGGTACTGAATTGTTTATTTTCTCCTATTTATAGAAGATTAGTAATCTATTTTCAAGTAATTCGTACTAAATATTTAAAAAAATAACAAGCGATTATGCTTCTACAATACACAAACTTTCCAGACTTAACGAGCCTTGCTAATTACGACTTACATAGACGTAGCGCGTAATTATAAAATGAGAGCTCAGACTGCCTCCATTGATTGTACTAACTAAAGAAACTTCTAATGTCTCGTCAATTTACTTTGATGTCTGTTTATCTTTGTCACTTTACTGATTGACTTGATTAAGTTCTGTTTATATTAAATTTAATATCATGTTTATTTGATAGAGTGTTTTAAGTATTTATCCAAGAAACATTGTTTGTGTTTTGGAGAGTTCTCAAAGTCTGGAAAGTTGGAACTACACGTTATATAGTACTGAAGTTGTAGATTTATAAATTTTATATTGTTATTTAGTGTGTACTAACTGCGCCCATGGTTTAGTCCGCATAAATTATAAAGTCATTTTTAAATATGATACCATTGTGCACACACTAGTTATTGAAGTAAAATTTCTTTAGGCACGACTAGAAGGTAACTGAACCACAATGCAACGGAGGTCCGTTACGGCAATATGGCGTCACGTTTTTATACTATCCGGTATTTAAATAGTAATAAAAAAATATATATTTGAAAAAATATATAAATATTATTAAAAAAAAAAATTAAATTCAATAATATTAAAAATCATACAATAGAATTAATTATGTATATATGGATGCACGACCGTGCTGCCGTCTGGTTTTAATGTAAGTAAATAACAAATTAAATGAAAGCTTCATTATCTGTAGTGCCATCTGTCAGGTAATTCGGAACTTAAATAACACAGGATATATTATTAGCAACTCTTTGTTACAAAGTAAATTAAATATAGAAAAGTACGAACAGATTACTATGATAAGTAATGAATTAATCTTCGATCAACAATAACTAGATAAAGGGTCAGCGCGAAAAATACGTCTCGGTAAATAAGAGCTCACTTGAAATGTGTACCCTTATTTTGTTTAGTTTGTTTGAAACATAGCCAATGTAAGCCCGTTTCACATGCCGCAGTGTATTCAAAAGATGCAAAAACAATACCCGAAAAAGGAATTTAACGGCTGGAGTATCTTACTTTCGCTAAATACATGTTGAATAAGTTATATTTTAAGCTTTAAACTAACAAATAATAATATAAAATTTTTAACAAAATTACCGATTTTAAATCTGTGTTACAAATGTTTGGCCTCGTCACACACAATAACGGGAAAACGTACTTTATTCATTACGTGTTAAGGTTGAAATCACACTAAATGTTGTTTTTGTTGTCTTTTCATTTGTGACGGGAGTAATTTATAACTTTGCTCGTTTTATCTTAAGTATTAGATAATATTTTGAACATTTGTGACTTTATTACTAGGTGTTATGGTTGTAATTAGGTTGAACTTAAAACTGTTTTAAAACTTTTTTTCTCCCTTTCTTAGTAAAAAAATAGCTACACATAACTATATATTTACGCGGACAGACTTTAGCTTCAATTTTGTACGTGACCCTTTATCTAGTTATTGTTGATCGAAGGAATTAAATTAAAATAGAAGTTCTGGTTATGTTTACGCCAAATAAGTTTTACTTCAATCGCGTGTGACGAGATTACACGCACTCATTTTTATTAAAACAAAGGGACCAAATTGAATGCCGTAATGGACTTATATAAAGTAGGTTTCTATATTTTATTATATTATAAATTTTGGCGTCATATATTATCTTTTGTGTGAGTGTAAGAGTTTATGTAGTTGCTCGCCGATATAGTTTTTGGCAGGATTTTTTCTAACTTGATACTTATCATTAGATTTTAGGTAGTTTAAATAGTACTTCTATAAATTATATTAGGGTAAGTTAAAATCTGTTCAGTGATTTTAATTTTAATTAAAGAATAGGAAAATACATACACTCATACAAAACTTTCCTTTTACACGTGATACTCGTTGTTTATTGACCTGATTTTTTAAGACACAAATTTCATAATGGCGGCTCATGTTTTTAAATATCTAGCCAATACCTTTAGTTATAATTTTATATTACATAATTTTTTTATTATTCAACTTTGTAATAAACACGGTAATTTTTATAATCAATCTGTCAACAGTCTGTTGACCATTTCATTTTAAGGTACAATCGTTTGTATGCAGCTTGAATCCTTATGGGTTTGGATTGTCCAATGGTTAACAATACGTTTTAAGACAAAGTAAAATACCCCACTGCTTACCCCACTTCTCTTCGTCAAGAAAAAACACATTTTCAACTCTTTACGGTTAAATAAATCGTTGTGTTTTAGAACTAAGCACTTAACCAAACCACACATTATATAAAATGTGCTATTAGAAAGGGGTCTCTTAAGTCAAAAAATTCCAATATTTGGCTATTATAAACAAAACGTTTTATGAAACCAGAAGTTAAATTAAACCAGGTTTTTTATCGTATGAGTTGGATGCTACTGAACCACCATAGATAGGTAAGAATATAGATTTTATTATTGAAGAGGAAAATCGATAGAAATAATGACCCGTTAGCACAATAACACTCGGAATCACGTTATACCCAGACGCAGACTAGAATGACGATGTACGAAATAATAGATACATTAGGAATTCAAACAGATAGTGTTATATATTTATTTATTAAAACAAAACCACCGTCATGAATTAATTATATAGTGAATTTGTCACCACTAAAACATTTCATCCCATGAATTAATTATTATGCCAAGAATTAACTATGTCAAGCGGGTGTAAAGGGTGTCGAATAACATCGAAGACTTGAGACACCCAAGCCAACCTCACCTGCACGTGGTGCACCCTGCTGAATAACGAACGAGGCAATGGCGAAAGCGGAGTGGTAGGGTTTTATAGCCCGACTGGGTCGCAACCACCATGTATATGGCGAAAAAGCCCGTCATAGTGATTCGCTTCTGCGGGTCGCGTTTCGGGATCAGCCTGTGCATATCCAGCTTTTCGCAGGCCGGCATGACAGCGGCGACCGGCGATGGATACTGTGCCACTCGGTGGTCGCCATTGTTTTTGGATTGTACTGTGCTTACCATCAGGCACAGTGCAGTCACTTTGCCGTGCTACAATAAAAATAAATAAATTATGTTTTGTCAAAACATGAAGAGGTAAACCAGATCGAGTTTTGTTGCCGGTTCTTCTCGATGACTGGGTTGTTTTCCGAATCGGTGGTAGCTTTGACGTTCATAAGCACCTCCTCAAGGCCTAAATAGAATAAAGGATATTTTGATTTTTGATGTTTTGCTATAAAACTCAAGAGGTTATTTGTTTGAATATACTAATATCTGGAACTATTTATCAGATTTCAATAGTTGAATATACAAATATTATATATAGCTGATGTATTAAGGAATATTGTAGGCTATATATTATTGAGCTATGGATCATTAGGAGCGGATCAATTAGACCCCAGAATGTACATAAAAATTAGGTAAAGCGAAAAAAAACAAATAATGCGGCCGGGCCATGTTGCACGGCGCGGTGTGTCGGAGAGTGAGAAGCGAACGTGAATGCCTATGTTAACGAGGTACCACACCGCGCTGCTCAGTCGCGTAGTCGGCTTCCTACGGTACTTTATACGATTTGCTTCAGCTCAAGTTACTGCATCGATTACTATACATTGTGTATTTTCTTTAGTTTGGTCATAAAAAAACGAATTAAGAAGTACTATACGTATTGTACGTACGTACGTATTACGAGTCAGTACTTTGAAATCTTTAAAATTAAACGCAAATGACAATGCTCGTATAAAATCAATTTATATTTACTGATAAGTGAAAACTTATTCCAATTTAGAGCTATCAGTATGTCGTAGATATGCTCTGAATTACTGTAGAAACATTGTTTATTTAAAAAAAAATCCGGTGTTAAAATACCAATTCGTTTTATTTAATATGGGTATATTATGATGTAATATATTATGTTTCAAATGGAATATTTACAATAATTATCTATAATTGAGTATGCAAGCTTAACCTTATATAATATTACTTCCATATTGCCTACTTCACGGTCCGATGACATTCATAGCTCGACGGTTTTTTTTTTTTTTTTTTTTTTTTCAATCTAATCTCCTTTTTATCATCGTTTCTCATTCGTCGCCGAGCGATCGCGAGAGTTCGGT
>MU158731.1:1263102-1338656 GCA_015888305.1 Antheraea pernyi | reverse complement strand
TAAAGTCCCGCTTCATAGTAACACATCATTCTTACTGCTTAGTAAAACTTTATATATTCGTTTTCATTCCATCCTTAAATGCAGTTATATTGGCACTTCAATACATCACTAATGCCATAAGAATTTTCAGCATCTTATGTTTCATTCAACTGCCCGAAAAAATTACATATCCTAGCGTTTAACTAAATTGCACTTCAGTCATCATTCATTCAACTAATTTGTAATGATATTTGAAATCGGAAGTTGCATCAAAACTGCAGTCTTTTAGCTAACGACCCTCCATCGATATTATCTACAAGTTTCCGCTTGAGAGAAGGTTTCTCGATTTCAATTTTCGTTATATTTGAAGGCATCGGTAATTTCGAACCAACTGAGGGTGCAGGTTTATTACTAAAACAAAGAACACAACAGTTATAAAAATATTTAGTCTTTTTTATTGTATGTATATATATACAAAATTAATTTAGTACACTGATTTCTAATTTATATACATGTATAACTATATACTAAATAATACCATTCTAACTACTCTTAGATCTAACTATATAATATGAACCCACAAACAAAACTTTTCACGTTTTTACTAACAAAGACACATACAACAAAAAACGGCATTTTTTTTTATTCGATGCTATATGTTTATATCCTATATACGATTATATATACAGGATCGCAGGCCAGCACAACTACCACCTTCGGTAAACTCGCGTCGGTATTTACGTATTAACGCCACCGCAACTTAACGACATTAGTAGCTCGATGATGATCAAAATGGGTCAAAAATAATTAAGCAACAATGACACATTAGACCAACATCAATAGCGGTGGCGTTAATACGAAGTACCCTCACGTCAGTGCTAAATTCAAAACAAAGCAACACTTGATTATATTTGCTTGGAAAATAAATCAACACTTCACGTCATTGTTGTAATGTGTCAAAACGGCCATCATATTGTACCCCTATTATAGTGTTTTTTTACTAACTTTAGAAGGATATTTTGTAAAAAAAAACAATATGCGGACATATTTTGGCAAAATGGTCATTATATTGCGTCCAAGTTACATGAAGGTGGTTAATAAATATCATAAAACTAAATGAAACTTAAGAAAATAGTCTGTTTAACTTAAAATTTAAAAAAGATGTATTCAAAAGTTGCATCATGATTTTACAATAGTATAACAAACGAAACATAAAAACTAACCCGAAATATGTCATCTGCAGCGCTTGCGTACAATCACACCGTTTAGGCGGATAAAGAGCCAAAAGACTTTCTAATAGTTGAATAAGATCATCAGATGCAGCACTAAATATATGTCGCAGTTGCTGTGCAGGGAACTGTTTAAACTGCACGTAATCTGATAAATTCTTCATACCCTGTAATACATTTTACAACAATTATTGGAATAATTTAACACTTGTCTATTGAGTGGAAAAGACAAGTTGTTTGATAGTCCCGAGTTATTGTACATTTACAAAATTGAACTTAAATAGTAACATCACTAACAATCGCCTTACATAATCTGGTCTAATCTTATGTGTGGGTATCTAAAACCACTACAATAGCTTTGACCTAGACTTGCAATATTGCTAGCAGCTACAAATAAATTCCTAACTGATAGAATTTATTAGTTAAAATGATGCTATATTTTTTCATGATTGACATAAATGGACATGTTGTAGCGTCATACAGCTGGCAGACAACGTTTCCGTGTGTCCTACATCCACGGAATGGATAACTTGCAAGAAGTATTGGATAGATTTCGCGTCCGTCTCCTTGCGCAGGGACTTGACGAAGGGTCAGTTAATTCCGCGTTTGTGACTCTTCTGTCCCAGTCCTCCGAGGAAGTTCAATATGTGTCCCGCGTGGCAACCTCCAATTCCTTCGCGTCTCTCTCGCCACAATGTACCTTAAATGTGGCCGATAAGGGCTTATTAGAAGCTCCCATACCGAGTTCCAGCTCGGAGACCGGCTCCGATATGGAGCTCGACGTGGCGGCGTCCGACGAGCTGCCCGCGACCGCGACCTCCGAAATAATCGCGACCCCTGCGCCCTCAGCGCACTCCGCGCCTTCTGCGCACGTAGACGACGGTTTTAAAACCGTCACCTATCAAAAACGCCGCGGATCGCGTTCTTCAGACTCCGACCAGGGCTCCGCACGCCCGGTCGAGAAATGCGCCAATATAGATGGCGTTCGGGTGCCGGCTATACCGGCAAACGTAAGACCGCGGGCGAGCAAGCCCAATTCCTCCTCTGCCTCGTTCTCTCAGACAGACGCATCGGGTTCCGTAGCGGCTAAGAAGCCCCGCCCACCTCCCCCTGTAACGATTCAAGATAAGTCCCAGTGGACCTCTATCTCTAACAAACTCAAGTTTTTGAAAATCAATTATACGTCCGCCCTTAGCACTCCGGCGGGCATTCAAGTCAAGTGCCCCGCCATAAGCGACCATCGTGCGCTAACTAAGTTCCTTAGGGAATCGAAATTAGCTTTTTTCACTTTCGCATTAGAGGAGGAACGACTCCTTCGCGTAGTACTTCGTCGCGTCCCGGCTGAGATCTCAGTCGACGACGTCACCGCCTCCCTTAAGGAGAAAAATCTGCCGATTCGGGAGGTACATAGGATGTACCACCCACGCACCCGCGCCCCTTACAACATGGTTCTAGTCCTCCTCTATGGACAGTGGTGATCACTTAACATCAGGTGACCCACCTGTTTGTTTGCCTCCTATGATATAAAAAAAGTAACTCTTAGCTGTATATATGATACGTAAGTCCACATGTCAACCACGAAAAGTGATGTACTGAAGTTACTTGATTTTTTGCTATATCAATGATGATTACACGCAAGTGCTCTACGTCACCATTATATTTTTACACTTACCTCATCCGAGTAGGGTCATCATAACATCTACCAGGTCCTGACGAAATCCATGCATATTCAATACCTTCTTCGTTTATTCTCTTCTCTAATGCCCGTTCAGTTACAAACTTAACACTCTTCTGAATCTATTGAATTTGTCTTCAGGACTTGTCGATATCACGTTAGCTGATGCTCTACTTTTCTAACTACTAGTGTTATTTTCATACTTCCTCTTATCTATGAACTCCTAATCCTATCCATTCCGATTAAATCACACATTCATTCAATTTTCTGCCAAATGTTATAACACCTTCTTTCGCCCTAACAACTTAATAAGTACAAGTATATTTAGAGATCTAAATTTTTTCTTCATGTACATATTCCTTATACTGCCGTCAGAAGGCTTTAGATCCGCTAACAAAAGGTAGTGAGTTTATTTCTTTATTAAATCTTTTTACTTCATTGTTCTCGGTCCAGATGATATGCTATTATGAGTTCGTTTCACCATTACATAACTCTTTCACGATTCAATTATTATTACTTATTTATGAAAATATTCCACAAATAAGATCGCTGATGCCCGCTATATAAATATTATACAATAAATACAAATTACGGTATCGTATATAATTTACCAGATCGAATAGAATAAAAAGCGTTGACATAAGTCACGCCGATCACGAAATCTGAAACATTTTTTTTTCGTTGGCACATAAAAGTGGCGTCGTCTTCTCGAGTTGTGATAGTGATGTCATCAGTTTAGTTTATCGATATATATATAAAATACTAGGCGATTTCCGCGATTTCGTCTGCTTTGTTTATTATCTTAATTGTTTTGGTATATATCAAGGGGATTAGGCAGCGTTTTCAGGTAAAACTCCCAAGAGGCTTGACTTTTTCCAAACCGCTCACGTCAACGGTCCGATCGGAACCCTCATAGCTCGACGGTGCTAAACTAATTTGTTAGGGTTTCCGTTCGGCAAGCGACTTCTGACAGAATACCGGTGTAACGTCGTTCAGAGCATCGATAAATGGTTTGTAACCGTCTGTGAGATAGAAAAATTGTGACAACCATGATAATGCATTTTTCATGAATCTATCTTAAGTCAATAATTTGTCTATACTAATATTATAAAGCTGGAGGGTTTGTTTGTTTGGTTGATCGCGCTAATCTCAGGAACTACTGGTCAGATTTTAAAGATTCTTGCAGTGTTAGATAGCTTATTTATCGTCGAAGGCTATAGGCTATATATGATCACGCTAAGACCCTTAGAAGCAGAGCACCAATGAAGAATGTTTCAAAATCGTTTTTTTTCCTTTTGAGAGCTTTCGCTGCGTCTTAGCGTTAGCCCAAAGTAACTATTCCACGCAGACGAAGTCGCGGGAACAGCTAGTTTATATAAATCTAAAGAAAATGTATCGTTTTCTTTATTTATCTGTGTATTTGTCTATAAAAAAGTCTATGACATAATATTGTATAATCTGTGGTGTTTATGATGAAAAGAAATACACAGATAAATAAAGAAAACGACACATTTTCTTTACATAAATAAAATGATAGAGGTATTCCGTTGTGCGCGCGTTGCTTAAAAACTACTAGTCCTTACAGAAAAATCACAATGGTTACATTCGGTATAAGCTTTGGATTGTACTGTGCTCACCATCAGGCATAGTACAGTCACTTTGCTACGCTACGATAAAAAAAAAGCTTATTAAAGTTTTAACAGTCCTTTGTGGGGTATTAGTCTGTCCTGTAGTAGTATATTTTATTCATAATCTTGTATTATTTGAGTCTATATTTTGTAATATTGGTAATATATTACGTAATATAGTTCGATTATTGTGCACAAGTAAATGGATGGAAAATAATACCATGGCGCGAATTCTGGGATGCCACAAAAACTCCCTGGAAAGTTCTAATATCTTGCTAAAACATTGAAATTATCATAAGGCACTTGTAATACTATTATCTACGCGACAATGGCAGTAGTAATATAGAAGATTAGTTTACAAAAATGTGTGTTTTCTTTTCGTGGAGAAATGGAGCAAGCGGTTTGGTGCTTATGATTTACCTCTGTACATAAATTAAAACAATAAACGACGAAGGTGTAGTAGCGGATTTCAGCTAATATTATACAAGCTATTAATATGTAAGTACATATTTACAAAGTAGCTTTGAAGAGTCACGGAGGTCGAATAGTCACTATACGGGGTATAAAATTGATATACGAAATTATGATAACTTAGTTGATAGCGTGTTCGGACACAACGTTGATGGACGTAGG
Organism: Antheraea pernyi; assembly: GCA_015888305.1. Lineage (NCBI taxonomy): Eukaryota > Metazoa > Arthropoda > Insecta > Lepidoptera > Saturniidae > Antheraea > Antheraea pernyi. Next base: position 1,333,512 of record MU158731.1, on the reverse strand, counting down.
TTCGAATCTTAGTAACTGAATCGGAACTTTCGATGAAGGAAAACATACTGATGGTAGGATTTTTTTTAAATTGGTTGTCTGTAAAGTTAGTATACGGATAATAACTTTATCTGATAACGGGTCGGACGCATAGGCCAGTGGAGTGGTAGAGAGATAGATGAGTCACAAGCCGAACGCTTAAGCTGATCTCGCTTGCACGCTCGGCTCAGGCGGAACGTGACAAGGAGTCATGCTTTTTCGTGCGTGCAGCCGGCGTTCATCGATTTATAAGACGTTATCATGTTAAAAATGCAGGTTTAAGTCCATATAAAGAGAATACATTTGAAATCATGGTTACGATGGCATGCATCATAAAGTATTGTGCTTTCCTTCAAAACAGGGTTTTGCACGACAGTGGTAGGTACTCGCAGTGACATATTAGACTTTTCAGCTTAGGACTAGACTAGGACTAGAGCTTAGGACTCGGGTTGGCTATAGAGCACATTGGCAATTAACATAAAGTGAAAGGTGTGTTTGCTTCTTTGTGACATAAAAATGTGCTATATTTAACTACATGCAATGAATTGGTATAGTTTTAAACAGGACTGTGACGTTCAAACGCGTAGTGAAAATAGACAGTATTCACTAGTCAGTGCTTCGTATTTCAGAATCTGTTAATTATATCTCATCAGTTAAGGACAGTTATTAGATAGTTACTGACTATAAATAGTATTCACCACAATGTGAATTATAATCGATCATCGACTGAAAAATAATCCTGAGTGTAGTAAGAAAAATAATAGCTGTTTACACTAAAATCAATTTGTATACAATAACTCTATAAACGTCTTTGCGAATAACATAAACTAATCTTTATTTCGATTTCACGATTGCATTCACAACACTATCCCTCAGTAAGTTTGTTAACAATCATATATTCTAATAAAATAAGCGATTCTTACCCTTAAAGTTGGAGGCGTAAGGTCCATTCAAGCAGAACGAAATTTTGTGAACAGTACACAATAATCAATTTCCTTTTCATTACCCGAACAATGACGTCACGCGGCGTCAGCAATATGGCGTGTTGGCGCGAAATTTGACAGTTCTATTATTATGGGGAAGACGCCTTCATATTTCGCATTTAAGTTTTAGACACAATACGTATTGTACGCGTTACTAAAATATTTAGGGTTAGTTAATAGATTTGTTTTAGAAGGTTGAGGAACCTGTAAAACGTTTGACTAAATAGTACTATAATGAGAGCTACTTTTGAATCCAAACTGCTTTGCGCATCTATATTGTTGGCAACAGGTAATTGCTCTCTAGGTACTGTCATTTGGGTCATAACAGAGCATTTACAAAATTTGTGGCTATTGTAAATATGACATACATCAGGTAATCTGGGTTTTAAAGGCAATGTAAAGGGTACCTCATCATTGCTATTTTTTTTATCCAAGTACGACAAAATTATTGCTTTATACCTGATCGGAAGCCACAGTGCGATCAAACAAATACGGTAACCACCTCCATATATATAATCCATCATCAATCGTCGGTGTATGTCGCCTTGCATTCCTGTAGGTGGAAACACACTGGGTCTCAATACTTGATAACACGTGAACAAAGTAATCGAGTCCGGTATTATACAATAATCGTTGTTGATGGAACGCATTACGCCTAAGCCTGCTACTGTTCCGAAAGTTACAACCGATGTATATTGTTCGGGATCCAATAATCCACATGGTAAATCTGTATCTATAACAGATTTTGTAACAGTAGAAACAATAAAGAATATATACAATTTCACCGAGAGAGCGACAATAAATACATTTAAAACCCAAGTACATTCAAACACATTATAAATAATATAGCAAGAATGTTCAGAGGCGATACCTACAAACTGCGTTCAGGCGGACACCTTAGTTCTAAGGAGGTAGTTACTGCAATTAATACAATTACTGGAGCCCAATTAGGTGCTTTAACGAAGCGAGTTTCGTAACTAGTCAAGGGAGATTGGTGACAAATACGTTTGACGTCTGACCCGAGATCTCTTCGTCAAACGGATAGCGGGTAAATGCTGTTTACGTTTGTACTTAGTGATAATAATGATTTAAAGTCTCGCTTAGACTAAGTGTACTAACGCATTTTAGTGGTGAATTTTAGTTGATTGCCCATAATAGGTATAGGAATAAATATAACATCGACGAATTTAAGAAACTTAAACCAGAAAAATTAAGATTGATGTTTCAAAATCGAATGCATTGATACATTGAGTTTTTAAATATTTATAAGTAACTGTAAAGTAAAAGTAAATCTCATGTCTTTGCAGAAACATGTCATCTAAAAGAAAATCGCCACCCTCGAAATTGCAAGAAGGCGCAGCCGATAACGAACCGGGCCCAGCCAACCTGGAGTTCCCAGATCACCACGAGTCATCAGACAACGAGCAGCACAGTTATTATAAATTCTCACCAAGCTCGTCGACGAGAAGCTCGATCAGCGAAGAGGATCCAACTAATTGCGAAGACGAACGACCAATAAAGAAACAGAGATTCGAACAAACATTAGACATGACAAACAACCTTCTAGTCCCCTCATCTTTCCTAAGTCTGCATCAAGTTAACGACCTGCAGGCACGAAGGCGCGGCTCCTCAGAATGCAGTAGTCCTGGTGCTGAAGCAAAAGTTCTTGGACTTTGCAATAATAACAATTCATTGTTGAATCACAATAGTGCATTATCCTTCGGGCCACCACACAAGAGGTCTATGGATGATGTTCTAAAAAGGTTAACTTCAAAAATGAATAATAGTACTATTAAAGAAGAGAAGAGGCCGACTCCGTCTACAACGCCTGTGAAACAAAACAAGTAAGTTAATATATTAGTATACATTTAGTATTTAATTCTCATAAGTTTCTACTTCTAGGATTCCTCGTATTGTCTTTTATATATTTATTAATCACAGAGTTGGATTTATTTCTATTTTGGGGACGACACCTGTTGGAGGAGCAGATGTAGTGTCGATTAGACAGTCCCTTCTCCTCCGGCCAAAAGGTGTAAGAAGGTAGCATGGGGTTTTAGTCCGTGCGACTCGGGCATATCCATCGTCTACTGCCCGGCGAGATGGATATCCGTTAGGGATTTCCCCACGTAGAAAAAAAAGGAATCACAGAGTATCCCTAAATTAATGATGATTCATCCATCGAGCCATGGATGCTCCGGCGCGGCATATTGTGGATTATAACTTAAAGATAGCGATAGGGGACCGGAATGAAACCGCCTTAAAGGCAATAACGTCTAAAACAGTTAAATAAATATATATATCCAAAAAAAAATACCCAATAGATGCTCATAAATACGATTTTTAACTTACATATTAAATAAAACGTTAGCAAAAAAATGGTGCGGACCGAGAGTCTGTAGATAAGAAGAAAGAAAAAAAAATTAATGATGCTTAGAACTTTAAATTAACTTTGAAAAACAATTAATTCCAAAAAAAAAATGTAGAACTACCTATCTGCGGTTGGTCTGGTGGATCTTCACAGTTGCGCTGGGTGTTTTGTACAAGCGCCTAAGACACCGACGGAGTGACAACTAGTTTTTGGATGCCAAAGTGACGATAACTGCTGGTCAAAATAAATTATCAGACCGAACTAAGCAAATCATACATGTCCAAACACGTATGCGTACCTTCCTTTGTGCTGCACGAATCCGTACTGCATTTCAGATTTGTCAATTTTCGTTAAGGCTAACTGACCAAAGCATATAAAAAGGGTTGGGTGCGTTCTTACTGTGAGTGTATGGGGTACGTGTTGTTGATCCACACTGTCTATATTTCTAATTACATATATTAGAATCGATCATATAACAATTGAAGTCGAGGTCTTGTAGTAGTCAACATAAAATCACCTATCCGTTGGTATTCAGTGTTATCGTTCAGTTTATCGTCTGTTTTGTTATAATTTGTTTATACAGTCATAAGGAAATCATTATTATCGATAGCAAAGTTTATTATGATACTAGAGTTAATCAGTGTCGGTGCGATAATTGTCTCTTGTAAAATTGCAAGTCCGGTACTAATTAATTGACATGAATGGTTTCTAATGGTTATAATTAAATTTGAATCTTCTTTTTACGTTTGAAGAGTTGATTTTCCGATAATATTTCAATAAACGACAGCTTAATAAGTAGTTATCATATTTCTGATTTCATTTAGTAAGTCTTTGCTATGGTGTATTTCTAAGTGATATATATATATTCTTAGTAAATGTCATTATAGTAAGAAAAGTCCTTATGCATATTCATATTTCTAAAAGTAGCTCATTGTTAATGATCTCTTGTTATTTCTTTTATTAATTACGGATAAATGTTCTAATCAAGGGTTTGATAATTTAGATAGATTCATGAATTTATCTAAGCATAACTCTTTGAACTGCTCCTAAAGTTTTGTATACATACTTGCTTAAGAAACGTTACGTTTACCTAAACTTTTGTGTAGAATTCGAGGGTTCAGATCAATGTACAGTTGTTTGGTTATGCAATGGAATTCGTATATATTTTTATTAACTCTGTTGAAGCAAGAAGAACTTGAGGAATTGTTACGGTTCACAAAATATTCACTATGACGCACTATAAAAGATAACACACAGAGTCGCACAGAACATTCGAGAAATTTTGGGTTGTGCTAGAAATATTTAATGACAAGATTTTTATTTTTTTATTGTAGCACTGCAAAATGAGTACACTGTGCCTGATGGTAAGCACAGTACAGTCCAAAAACAATGGCGACCACCGAGTGACACAGTATCCATCCCTGGTCGCCGCTGTCATGCCGGCCTGCGAAAGGCTGGATATGTACAGGCTGATCCCGAAACGCGACCCGCAGAAGCGAATCATGGTATATACATGTTGCGACCCAGTGAGGCTGTAAAACCACCCCGCTTTTGCCATTGACTTGTTCGTTATTCAGCAGGGTGCACCACGTGCACATGAGGTTGGCTTGGGTGTCTCAAGTCTTAGATGTTATTCGTCACCCCTTACACCTCAAAAATTAAAATATATTATTAATTAAAAAGATTACATTTTCTATAATTTAATAAAAAAGCTGAACGAATTACGTGCTACAGTTTTTTCTAAGCCCTCTTGGCTAGCTACCACCATCTAATTGAAAATGTGTCGGCAATAATCTATGTTTGTTCTGGCAGTTGTACTTGACATCTAGACCTTCGAGGTTTTGCGTCCTTACCATCTTAGATCAAATTATAATTTTACTATTTATATCAGGTGAGTTTATGGTCGAACGCTAAAAGTATAAAAAAATAATAATAAAGCATCTAGGTCAAAAAATACCATTTCCAAAGTTGGAATATAATAAAAAGTACTTATTTTTCATAATGTTAATGTCTAAAATTACCAATGTATTTATATGGCAGTATGCAATTTTTTATAATATTCCATTTTGTATCTTCTCATAATATATTGAACAGAAAAACATAGCATAACAAAGCGATACATCGATCTCTAAAGTTATAGTATATATAGTATTACCAGATTGTCTTAACCAGGGATTCTCAAACTATTTTGGGCAAGAGACCCATTTTCCAACATTAACTAATACCACAGACCTTTAGCCAAATTAAATCGCGTATATGCTTCAAATAAAGATCAAATTTTTTAGTCTAGTGTAGCTGTGAGGAGCCCGCCAGGCCAAGTTGTGTATAGTTAGTTCAGAGCAAGTCAAAACGTGCCTGAATGACTTGTACGGTCGAACGATCGAACCCAGTCGGAAATTTTTCACCTGCTGACCCTCAAAAAGAAATTAAAATCAACATACTTGATATTCATTTCCTGCTCTAAAATACTAAGTCGCTAATACAAGTTAGTACCAACTAAAATGAGGCTAGATGCGCACTATACCCTAAGTACGCGTTCGGTCGTTCCGTCAGAGTTAATTGGTCGTATTATGACTCATTAAAAACAATGTTAAGAGTGGGGACCACCGCAAGTCCACTATAAAAGTGTTAAACGCATGTTTAAACTGAGCTTTTATAGTTAAAGGAATTTTAATGTTATTTATATGCGGTTGAGTGACGTTCATCGTAAACTTTGAATTTACTGAACAATATCGTTAAGATGATAAATTTATTTTATACATTTTTAATGAGTATTTGAATACATTTCATACATTTAAGACAAAGACAAAAGCAAAGAACATTAATTAGTTTCTGTGTGTAAGAATCTGATCTTAATTTATATAAAACCAATCCGCATAGCTTACAAAGGCTAAAAAAGAAACAAAGATCATTGAAGAAAATCATCTTTTGATAGTGAAAAGGAAAGTATTTGAAAGGTCCTAGGACCTATACATAGAGATAATGGCATTTGCAACATCCGTAGAAATTCTACGACTGAGGCGTTTGTGGCAATGTTGTTAGTGAAGTGTCATAGATGGACCACAGAAAATTTCGGAAAACGAGCGGTCAAAAGAGGATTCCATCGGGGTTATGATATGGGTCTCTTCAAAAAGGGATTGAAACATGCTTTTCGTGGTCGACAACGTAACAGTGAAGCCCCTGGTGTTGCAATTGTGCAATGGTGAGGGTTACCATTTCACAACTGATGGACCGAGTGCCAGTTTGGTCTGCCCTTTGCTATAAAAATGTATAGTTGCACTAACTCGTTTCCGCGGTTTTGTCTGCGTATCTCAATTGTTTTGTTATATCGCAGAGAGATTAGGGAGCGTTTTCCACGAAAGCTCCCAGGTGGTTTGACTTTTTCCGATACTACCAACAATTATCGTTATATTGTGATCAATTTACAAAAAAATCATGACAAATTTTATACCAAAACCTTCCTCGTGCATCCCTCCATCTATTAATGAATAGGAAACCTTTTTATAGCGAGTATTCAATACGTTTTTTACTTTTTTATAAAAACACCGTCATTGTTTGCAATGAAAATTTTATTTGCATCATCTTTAACGAAGCTATTTTTTTGAAAATCTCGTTAGCGCTAAAACTAGGACACTTAATTATGTGAATATATAATCCCTGTAGTGATATATAATAAGCAATAAGTTTTCGCCAACAGTTTCTAAGCTATTATATTTTATGTTGTTTTAACTGCCAACAGTTATTTATTAAGTGCCTATAATATTGGTTTTAATGAAGTTAATAAATGGCATTTCTGTATTACGTACAGTGCGTAAAATTACGTTTTATTTCTTAAGAAAGGTAAACATTACCAACGTATTTGTTTTCGTAATACCTCGATGAATCGGTAAAACTATTTCTTATATCCATAGTAGTAATCCTTACTTTCTAATGTTATGAATTCGAATGAGTTTGTTTGTTTGTTATGCTTTTCATGCCTTAACTACTGAACCGATCGTTATGAAGTTCTTTTTTAAGAGAGTAAGTACATATTGTCAGGGGTAAAGGAAGTACACAGGGTACGTTTCATCGGGAAAAAGTACTATTCTTAATAATAGTTTATTACTTCTAATTCTTAATAATAAGGTATAGGTCAAATCTTAATTAGCGCAAGCGACGCCGCGACGAAAAGCTACTTTTACGCATAACTAGCTTCTGCCCGCGACTTCGTTCGCGTGGAATAGTTACTTTGAGCCAACCCTAACATGGAGCGGAAGCTCTCAAAAGGGAAAACAAATTATTGAAGTTATACTTCTTTTGGTGCGTTAGGGAAGAATTATCAGAGTAAATTTATACGATGCGCGCGCACACCGTCACGAAAAACCGACACCCTGAAGTTAATTATAGTCAACTTTTTCTATTGTTAGTGTCGTTTTTTCTACAAACATAGAATAAGGCGAAAGATAGTAATTTTGAAAAGATTTTTATCTTGTTACACCAAAGAAGTATAACTTCTAAGGCGTGTACATAAGTACACACACACTTTTTAAATATTCTTTATTGGTGCTCCTATCTTATTGGTCTTAGCGTTATATATATATGAGCTTTCTAGCACTGAAAGAATTTTTCAAATCGGATTAGTATTTCCTGAGATTAGCGCGTTCAACCAAACAAAGTTTTAAAAACTTTATAATATTATGTATAAAAGTATATATACAAGATGGATTCAACCGTTTGTATTATATTTATGTTGTTTTATTTAATTAATAATCGTTTTTAATTAACAATTACGGTCCCAAAGAGCTCAATTCAAATTGCTTTTAACACTTACAAATATAAATATTTGATATATTTAATGAGATTAATCAATTATCACATTTTAACTCTATTATATAACCTTATGATAAAAGGCCATATAAATTCAACGATTTCCTGTTATTTCATCGAATTCAAACATTATACCTGGCAATTACAAACGCCTAATCATATTTGAGTGGTATCATTTTCTAATAACTCAATTAACCTTCGAACATATGTCGTTGACCGAACGTCAAGGGTGTATTGAGTTAGGCACTCCTTCATGTTAATATTTATTGGCATCACGATATAAGCGATCGAGTTTTTTTTATATCATAGGTGGCAAACGAACAGGTGGGTCACCTGATGTTAAATGATCACCACCGTCCATGGACACTAACAACACCAGAAGAGTCACAAGTGCGTTGCCACCCTTTAGGAGAAGGGTTAGGGGAGGGAGAGGAGAGGAAGGGGAGGTGGGCCTCCGGCGCTCTCACTGACCGAATGATACGTAACAATGCAAGCACTGTTACTTCACGTCGGTTTTCTGTGAGTGTAGATGATGTATTGTCTGTTTAGTGTGGTTTTTAGAGGTGGTAGAGCCACGCTGAAGCTATTACTGGTTTCAGCATGAATCGGTCGGTTCGCCCGGGGTACTCCCACCCGATCCACAGAAACACCGACGTGAAGTAATAAAGTTTGCATTGTTGCGTTTCGTTCGGTCAGTGAGAGCGCCGGATAACCCACCTCCCCTCCCCCAAACACAGGGTGGCAAAGCGCTTGCGACGCTTCTGGTGTTGCAAGTGTCTATGGACGGTGGTGATCACTTAACATCAGGTTACCCACCTGTTCTTGTACCTCCTATGATATATAAAAAGATGGTAATCATATCGTTTGGAAACTGCGGGCAATAGCTATAGTCTATCTCGTACAATACAATTAGATCTAGACGGTTTAATAATAGGAGATAATGATGGAGGTTAAGGCAGTGTCAAGCGCCAACTATGTCAATATTTGTATTTGCGTAGTATTCATATTATCATTATAATGTTATTATCATATAATGAATTAATAGGTTCAGTTGATAACAATTATTGTTTTCGCGCATATCTCGGTTACCAACGGATACAATGTACTCTGGTCGGAGTCTAAACATTTTTTTATACAATCGGTTCTGTTCGTAATATTCCTCATTGGGAACTTTTAATTATTGTTGAGATATACCTACTCTTCTATAATACTTCAAAAGGTGATAAATAGATGTCGCTTGACACTTAACAGTGCATAGCACTTATTATTGTGACAGTGCATAGCTTTTGTTGTTTGACAGTACATAGCGTTTCATAATTGACAGTGCGCATAGCACTTGATACTTGACAGTGCATACCACTTGATATTTGCATAGCGGTTTATATTATGATATTGCATGGAGCTTCACATTTGACAGTGCGCGTAGCACTTGATATTTGACAGTGCATATCAATTCATATTTGACAGTGCGCGTAGCGCTTGATATTTGAGAGTGCGGTGGTCGAATAGCTTTGAACGGTTGAATATCTTTTCGATGTCCGCTCGTAGAATATACTAACATTTTTATTGGATTCGTGCACATTTACTAATATAAATTGGTAGCACTATCAGCTGACGGTGATGGAAAACATCGTGAGGTAAGCTGAACCTCAGAAATGTTTCTCATAGTTTGAAATCGTCATTAACATACAATAATATTTTTGCAAACCTGAGTGGCAGTTCTAAAGACGCACATTCTGACAAACATAAATCAAAGTATAGATAAGTGCATAATAGGTCAGTTCAATTATAATTCTATAAAGTGCCTGAGATTTGGATGAAAGAAATTATTGGGAAGGAATCGTAGTGTGAGTGGAAAATTTGTCACCAAACATCCGTGTATTCCAAATACTCTTGAAAAAATGTCCCAAAAAGCATTTCTGATCTACAATATAATTGAGATAACGCTTTGATCATAGTGATCAGATGCAACAAATTCAATATAAAATAGCTTTCCATAGAAAGCTGTATCGTCGCTTGTAATTAATTACCATGAGAAACGTATAAAGATGTCTAATATTTCGGGGTAACGTTATGACGGACACCGACCCATTGTCCCCGGGGCGTTGGAGTAATTAGACACGCCGGTAATCGCCACAGTCCAGATTAAGACATGAGCTCGTAATGAACAACAATCCATCTCCTTTATGGACTGTTGTGAATCCGTTCTAATGGGTATGGTCCAAAATATAAGAGACGAAGTAGATAAAAATAATTATAATGGCTGATCCGGCTAGGTGATGCTGCGACACAGATATTAGTATGTTATAACTATTTTCAAAATTAAAACGTGGCGCCATCTATTAGATATTCCTGCAGGTTTCAGTTAACATACTATTAACGCAATTTTTAATAATGCACTATTCAAAGCACCATCTTTTCGGGACTAATGAAACTTATAATTAATAACAAAGATGAACATTTAATTCGTAATTAAAAAATATTGATGCCATTCATTGAAATATATATATATATATATATAGAAAGATGCTAATAAAACAGCATTTACCACCGATGTTTACCAATTATATATATATATATATATATCATATCTCTAAAGTTGTACCAAATTATACATAAATTTCAACTTTCATAAAGATCGGTTGAATAGTTTCGGAGTCATCGTGGGCAAACATCATAACACTGGACTTTTATCCTTTGACTTAACTTTTATTAAGATAATATGAAATAGCTTTGTTATTTCACGTGTAAACCTTTCTGAATTTAATTATAATTATTGTCTCTTATATAGTTGTACTAAATATAGAATTAAATAACTGATACCCACGCGTTGGGCGTTAACAAAAAGATAATGAATCAATCCATTCCAAAATAAGCAACCTAGAACTATCTACAAAAAATCCGCATTGAATTGTCATAACCCTATGCCGATAAATTCAGTAGTTTTAAAGTGATCGAGTCCAAAGGGACAGTATTTTCATTATAATGTACATAGATATATACATAGACTACATTGGTATTTAGAATTCAATAAGCAAGAAATACACCTTACGGAGCAGTTAAAATTAGAAAGGGCGCTATCAAGTGGTTGTAAATATAAAAGAGTTTGTGTGTCACATATACAAATATTATATATATTATACACATATATTCGTCAGTGCTATTAAATCTTTGGCTTGTTCTTACCTATGTACGAAACGCCAATTTGAAACAAACAAAATGAGGCATTAAAAACATATCTCGATTAGGAATCTCTTTCATAATATCTTTTCTTTTAAATGTAGCAGGTTTTCAACTATCACCTGAGAAATAGCAGTAAAAAATTATAATTTCACTGATAGATATAGAATCATGTTATGTATCTACTAGAAATTCAATTATATAATATATTGTATCTGATTTTGTGGTATTTAATCCCAAAAAGCCTATTATATTGTTTAAATTATTAACTTTTGTTTTTATCTGTTACTAGCGGACTCGACAGACGTTGTCTCGCCCTGAATATAAAAATAATCCTAGACAAATTATATACTAAAACCTTCTTCATTAATCACATTATCCACTGGTGAAAACCGCATGAAAATCCGTTGCGTAGTTTTTGAGTTCCTCGCGAACAGACATACAGACAGACGCGGTAGGGGACTTTGTTTTATACTATGTAATGATTTATATTTTTAGATCGTGAAAATTCAGCAGGTCATATTTAATCCTTTTTATAGCAAAATATATCCTAATTTTAGTATGTTTTACTGACATACAAAAATACACATTCATTTAAATAAACGCGGAAAAGTTATCAATTGAACCATCAAATTAGAACAAAGCGTTAACAATGGTACGAGGCTTAATTTGTACAGTGATATATTTTTGAGAGCAACAATATAAGTGTTATAAATTATAAAAAGGTTTTTAACATCACTTAATGTGCATTTATTTATGATTGTTATGAACGATGGATACACGAGGTAAAGTTTTCTGAGTCAGATGCGTTCTGCATTTGTTTCTTCTGTTATTGTATAATTCATCTGTATCTATTCTATATTTTTTTTTTTTAATATATATCATAGGAGGCAAACGAACAGGTGGGTCACCTGATGTAAGTGATCACCACCGTCCATAGACACTTGCAACACCAGGGGAGTCGCAAGTGCGTTGTCACCCTGTGTTGGAGGGGGGAAGGAAGGGGAAAGAGGAAGGGGAGGGGAGGTGGGCCTCCGGCGCTCTCACTGACCGAACTAAACGCAACAATGCAAGCACTGTTACTTCACATCGGTTTTCTGTGAGAGGGTGGTACTACCCCGGACGAGCCGACCCATTCATGCTGAAACCAGTAATAGTTTCAGCGTGGCTCTACCACCATTAAAATTACATAAAACACCACCAATTTTACACAATATAGAGTCAAGTAACACAAGATTATGAATAAAATATAAAATCCACTACATGACAGACGAAAATCCCGCCAAAAACTCTACCCCGGGCGAGTTGAAACCAGTAATAGCTTCAGCGTGGCTCTACCACCTTCTGTCTATTATATATATATATCTATTATACAATGAAAATATAGTTGCTTTGAGGCCCAATCATGTCAAAACTACTGAATCTATCGGGTTAGGACTATGACCATTCGCTGTGAAATTGTTCTTAGGTAGTTTTGGACTATATATTTTTGGGATTACATTATCCATTTTTTTTTTCAATTATTTTTTTTTCTAATGCATAGCAAATCTGGCAGGTATTAGGTAGTGTATTATATATTTTTTTCGTTACATTGTACAGCATAAGCTTGTGATGTTTTTCATGACCTTTAGTTTCACTAATCAGATCTTCACCAATCAAATTAAAATCTGTAAGTAGAATCCAAATTTAAATTTCAAGTAAATGAAAAATTAAAAAATTATTAGTTTTTCACATCGAAGGCGGTTTTTTTTGCAAAAAAAAAATTATTTCTCGATTTTTAGTACCTATAAATATATCTAGTTTCTAATGGGTATAATAAATCTGCTCCAATTTCACGAAAATACGTAGATACGAAGTGGGTGAAAATCGAATAAACGATATTTCACCCTCTTAGGGGTTGAATATTTTCTTCAAATTTATATGGGACCACGTCTGAATATAACCAATTCAAATAGAAAAAGAATAATTAAAATCGGTTAATAATTGACGAAAATATCGATCAACATACATAAAAATACATACAACCCATCGTAGTAACTTCCTCCTTTTCCGAAGTCAGTTAAAAATATGCACATAGGAGACCGGTCAAAATGAAGTTCCTACAAAGACATTTTGGAATCAAATCAAAACGTTTAAACAAAGGAAAATATAATATTTAGTTTTTAAAAGTTACGTATAAAGTAGCGAATTCTAAATTAAAAAGGCTAAATAAAAATGAATCTTGATGAAAATTCCACGCGTTCAGTATTGAGATTATCCAACCGGCCAGCCTATCCGATACAAAATATATATAAGGGTTGTTGAGGTATGTATGCTTGGTACACATATATGTTTCAACAACTCATATATGTATGAATAGTTAGCTTAGCTCAGATAGGTCGCGAATTGCATGTATCAGGCAACAGCCAAAGCCGAGGTGTGCCGCGCACCCTTGAACTAGTTGTCAAAATAAAATCGGCTGAGTGCCTTAAGCGCTCGCCTTAGTAGTCTGGTGAAGCTGTTAAGACCTTGCTTGGTTAATAGCGTAGTCAGTACGAAAAAAAACAACCGGGCAGCAAACAATGCTAGTCTGTTCGAATTTCGATACTTGCATATAAACACACACACAAACACACTCGTATATAAAAGAGAGATACAGAGAGAAGGTAGCATGAAGGGGGCATGATACATTTTCCTCACGTGATGATTTCTATCTGTCAATTACTACCGCAAGCCACGTTAAGAAATTTCGATCCAAAATGATTGGTATACAAGCATACCAGAGAAACTGACTCAAATCGGACTGGTAGTTCCTGTGATCATCGCGATCAACCAAACAAATAAACAAACTCTTCAGTTTTATATATTAGTATAGATTTGCACAAACAAAACATAAGAATAACACAACACTACGTATAACAGATGACATACGTAAGGTCTCTCGACAATGAGTCTTTGTCGGCCACAATGGCTTTTTACGGCCGTCGACAAAGTGGTATTTTGCAAAGATTTGCCCCACACGTGGCAACAGATAGGGTTGCGAGCTACATTTTTGTAATATTAAAAAAATTAGTTAGAATTGGTCTCATTATGTTAAGGTCAAAAAATTAGATTGATTGCAAAATTTTCATGGTACTTTGTAACCGACTCACATTTGCAATCATTCGTATCTTCTAGAGATTGATTGAAATTTCGATGATGAAGCTGTAATTTTAATTTTAAGCGATCAAAGGAGGAAGTTTTGTTCTTTATCTAGTATATTTGAATTTATCCAGAAACAATGATTTTTTATGATTCTTTGAATGGCAAAATCTATGTATTTGCTGCATATAATACAGGTTTGTTGTGCGAGCATCACGTAGAAGCAACTGGATAAATTTCGATCAAAATATCAAATTAGTATAGTTAGTTATTAGACGTTTAACCATTATCTAAAAAAAAATAGCGATGTCGCCAGTCAAAATAAAGCTTTCAGTTACAAATATTTTATAAGCATAATACTTATAAATTGCGTTCTGCAATGTGTGCGGAAAAGGGGGCACGCGGAGTGGTTGTTATATTTTTACCTCTGTAGATAAAATATAATTATCCTAAAGATAAATAACGACTTAGATGAAGCCGCAATTATCAGCTAGTATACAATATTAAAGTATCTCTATGTACAAGTTTATACGTATAAAAGCTATCTTTATTGTTGATATTTAACGAAAGTGATTTGTTTTCTGTCCGAATAATGAGTTTTAAAGCATTTTATATAAATCCGTAAACAATGCACAATACTTTTTTACTGTTTCGTAGCACTTAATCCAGCGTCAATTCCTAGATGCACTCATTTGATCCGAGTGTGAGAGTACGAGGATAAAATTCTAAATACATGTTTGAAGAAAGTAATAATTTGCGGTGCGTACATTTTTCCGTTCACAAAATTATACCCAAAATATTTCGTTTTGATGTATTATTATGATTTTTATTTTATTTTTGGCTACCGATCATCTACATGATTACTGCCATTGTCTAGTAGGTAATATTACGAGCATCTTGTGATAATATCAATGTTCTAACAAGAATATGTTCGCTTCCTTGTTAGAACTTTACAGGGAGTTTTATGGCATTTCAGAATTTATACTACGTGGTAGTTACTCATCCACTTCACTTTTTTTCAATAACCGAACTGTATTACGTAAAATAGCACCAATATTACAAAATATAAAAACACAACACAAGATTATAAATAAGATATAAAACCCACTACATGACAGACCAAGAACTCTCCAAAAACACTCTAAGTAATCCGAAATTACATTTTTCTTTATTTATTATCGTGCCAACCCTATTAACAACACAGTTACTTTATGAAATCGTTTGTAGCAATTCTGTTTATTGAATAGTTTTGGTATTGTTTTAACGGTTTACTGCTGCGTTTATCGCTGTTTTGTTGTCTTTTAAAATTTACTTACTTTAGTTAAAATGTAGAAGCGTTTGATATTACACCACGCGTTTAATATGTCCATGAACCATAACTGAATATGAATAACTATTTAATACATGAAATACCCTTTGTGGTCCATAGACCACAAGCGAAAATTGAATATGAATAACTAGCTTCTGCCCGCGACTTCGTCCGCTTGTAATAGTCTTGTCGCAAGTGCGTTGCCACCCTGTGTTTGGGGAAGGAGGAGTTTGGTAGGAGGGAGGGGGAGAGGAGATGGGATATCCGGCGCTCTCACTGACCGAACGAAACGCAACAATGCAAGCACTGTTACTTCACGTCGGTTTTCTGTGAGAGGGTGGTAGTAGCCCGGACGAGCCGACCCATTCATGCTGAAACCATTAATAGCTTCACCGTGGCTCTACCACCATAAACTTACTTATAAAGTTACTTTGGGCTAGCGCTAACACGCAGCGGAAGCTCTCAAATGAAAAAAAAGATGTGGTGTCTTGGGACACCAGGTAGGAACGAAGTTCCTTAGGCTAATGTAGAATCGACACAATTTGCAAAAAAATAATTAATTAATTAAATTAACCGATATTATAATTATAATTCACCGATTAATTAAATTAATTCAACGATTAATTTCACCGAGAATTCGAAAGAAAGAAGGAGAAAGAGAAAGGTATTATACATTACTCGCTTGTGTATACGACTGTCGCGGCTGCGCACGTCCCATTTAACGGTTTTATTCCACGCACTTTTTCTTACGGTTTTACTATCACATTTTTTTCAGTTCGGTCGCGCAGCAAAATCCCTATCTCCTCCAAGCCTGCCGTAAGGAACTTCGTTCCAAAAAAAAGATTAATAAACATTCTTCATTGGTTCTCCGCTCCTTTTTGGTGTGATGATATATAGCTTATAGACTTTCTCGATAAATAAGCTATATAACACTGAAATAATTTTTCAAATCGGACCAGTAGTTCCTGAGATTAGCGCGTTCAACCAAATAAACAAAACAAACCGACCAGCTTTATAATATTAGTGTAGATATAACATATCTTACATTGTATTGATTATGAGTGTAAATTACTTGGGCAAAAAATTATTATATAGTCAGATTTTTAAATCTATTGGCACTCAGAGCAATAATTATACTAAACATTTTTATACAATTTATCAATTAATCAAAAATATGATGGACTGCATAAGCTCAATAGAAAATATCAATATTACACGTATACAGTCCGCTATATTACGCGTCGTTAGTATACCACAAGCGTAATACGTCACGAGCATGTCAGTATTATTGGTGACGGTCGGTGACGCCAAATCACAATATACAGTCGAGTATATACAATATCTCGCATAAGCGCAACACGTCACGTGCACGTCAATACCAACCCATAAGATTAGCCCCTACCATTTTTTTTAAATCTCTCAACACGGCTTTATGTGAAAACACGTGACAAAATCATATGAGATCCGCCGTGAAATTCTATTTTTAATTTAATACAATTCGCAAGATAACAACGGTCTTAAATAAATGTGATAAGGTGACAATATAACTGATATCGAATGAAGACAAACATTATATAAAGGAAATATTATTATATTTCGGGTGTTTCACCCACAGGTTATCGTTACCGACCTACAGTGACCCAGTAATAAATTATACCACAATAATTGCATTGTATTAACCTGATTATTAATGAATTTACAGCGTCTTTTGTAATTATCATAATTATAGTGTATTATATTTACTTATAAGAAAAAAAAAGTGCGTGCGTACAAAGTACACATGTCAGAAGTGAAACTTCTTTGCCGAACTAATTTATAAGTCTTGTTTATATTTATACAAACAAGAAAAAACAATAAAAAGTTTTTTTTATTTGTTTAATCTGCGTTTACTACAAATGACGTCACTTCCGTTGCATACCTGCGTGACGTTACATCTGTAAAAATTTTACCCTCATGCGCCTAAAGAAGTTTCACTTCAACAAGTTTGAGTTCATACGCGACAGAAGTGAAATTTAGTATTCTGATTAATTTGTCAGAGAATGAGATGTATACTCTATGGAGATGGTGAACATTTTTCGGTATTAATTTGTAATATTTTAATATATA
This sequence comes from Antheraea pernyi, assembly GCA_015888305.1. Lineage (NCBI taxonomy): Eukaryota > Metazoa > Arthropoda > Insecta > Lepidoptera > Saturniidae > Antheraea > Antheraea pernyi. The sequence goes on along the minus strand of MU158731.1, from coordinate 1,315,622 downwards.
CTAGCGGTCCCGGCGGACGTTGTCATGCATTGATAATAAAAAAAATATCTAAAATTCAACCGCAGCGTCACCTACCGTGTCCAATTGCGAATCTACACCCTTCTCGGATCCATTCGAACACGCACATAAAATTTCATCAAATTGGTCCAGCCGTGTAGGAGAAGTTTAGTTGACATACACACGTACAGAAGAAATTTATATATAAAGATTATCAGTATTCATAATACATAAAACAGAATAATTTTTAAAAGTGAGTGATAGGCATTACGATCCGAAGGAAAATAATGTGCTATAAACTTCAAAGTCTCTCTCTATGTATATATTTAGAGTACATTAAGAATATACTATCTCATTCTCTCATAGCCTAAAGCCTATATTATACAGCTATATTTACAGCTATCTCTATTTCGTTACACATTTTCGTTTCCTAAAATCCAATTCACACCGTCCCATAAGAAATTTCAGTTCAAAAAGTGTATATCCGTATACCACGCAGGTAGAAGAAATAGAACATCACTTCTTTCTATAGTTTAAGAGGAAGGATCCATAAATTAAGTTCCGAGTAAAGGGCTGGGAGTTAATAAAGTATGACATCGTATGACGAGGCCGGGTAATAATATGATTTATGATATCATAAGATTATCAACTTAATCAATACTATATATGGCTTATATATGATTGTATCATTTTTTCATGCATTGCATTGCAGTTTCGCTCGCTGTAACTATGTAGGTTGTAAGGATGTAGGTTTCTTATAACCTAAAAATGGCCATAAAGGATCAAAATTCATCCGCCATAAAGGCAATAAGGTCATTAAAAAATCAGTCCTAAAATAATAATAATAATTACGTAAAATAATAATAGTAAAACCTTTAAAAAACTCAGTAGTTGCTTACAACTACGATTTTTAACGTATATAACAAATTAAACAAAAGCAAAACAAAGGTGCGGAGCAAGAGCCTAAAAAAAACTATGACGTAGCAAACCGCGATTGAGCATTATAATGAGTCTATAGCCATGGAAAGGTTAAATTTTATGTCGTTGTATATATAGCACTAGCTGTTGGTCGCGGCTTTGCTCGCGTTAATGTAAATTTGATATATGCCAAGGAACTAAGACCTTTTTACTGGATAATATGTAACCCCCTTTTTTGTACCCCTGGCAATGTGTGTGCTAAATTTCATAATGATTGGTTGGTTAGTTAAGGTGTGTGTAACAAGCCAAGGAACTCACTTTCGTCTTTATAATATTTATTAATTATTATTGATTTGAAAAAGATGTTTTGGAGTAAGTAAAAAATTTTGATAACGCCGTTCAAATTTAAAATCGCAATACGTATAACGTCACATCAGAAGATGGGGGGGCTCATATTAATGTCACCACCAGTGATAAGACGTGGCTTAAAAATATTTGAAATTCATATGGCGTAATTTATGACTGACTTCACCTTTTAGGGTTACACACAAAATGAACCTTAAACTCATTGTCGATGGTTCCGAATGTATCTTTTTTTTACGTACACGTGAATCACGATCTGCCCTGGTTTCTATTTCGACACATATTCACGCTATATTTTTTAACACGTTTTTAATTAACTCGCTCTCTTGACTGTCTGTTTATTTGTCTGTTCAGTAATAATTTTGTAATCGGCTCTCAAGCAACGGGAAGTTTAAAAATAGTACATAAACGAGACTAGAAAGTGGGGAATATTTATTAAATAAAAACACTTTAAAACAGTGAGGAAAGTACCAATGATCTATACATACAAATAAATTGAACTGTCTTCTGTTTGTGTGTTCTAATCTTTGCTATATCTGAAACGATTTTGACAAGATATTTACGGTTAGATATAGAGCATTAAAATCAAAATACTCTTTATTCAATTTAGGCCCTGAGAAGGCACTTATGAACGGTTCTACCACCTACGGGAACTACCACCAGTTCGGAAAACAACCCAGTAAGCGAGAAGAACCGGCAAGAAACTTGATCTGGTTTATCTTTTCATAATACGTAACATATTTTTCGATTATTAAAACGTACAGCTTTACACAGTATTAAATACTATATATTAGCACGCTTTTCTAATAGGGTTAGGTAGTATTAATAAAATTTTAAATTAAAACATAATTAATCCAGCTCAATCAGTCTGTTCCCGTAAAAATATAAACACGAGAAGGGTGTCGCCTGCACCAGCTAGTTTAAAAATAAAAGTATGTATAACTTTGGGTGCATTCGATAAATAATAAAAGAGTAAGGAGTAGCAGAGAAAACTCAAACAAACGTATATGTTATTCGCAGTGCAATGAGATTGCTCATAAGGTGCATAATTGCATGCGTTCAAAGGTTTTCCTTATTTCATACTTTATTTTAACTTTATTTTTGTTAGATTATTACTGCCATTGTCGAGTAGTTAATAGTATTACAAGTTCTTCTTCCATTCCATTTTTGGCAACCAGTCTTCTAGTAGACTATTACTGCCATTGTCGAGTGAGTATCGATATTACAAGTTTCTTGGTATAATTTCAATGAACTAACAAGATGGTGGCCATCTTGTTAGAACTTTCCATGGAGTTTTAGTGGCATCTCAGAATTCATACTCCGTGCTGTTATTTTCCATTCACTTTACTTATGCACAATAAACAAACTATATATATATTTATGTCATAGGTTGCAAACGAATATGTGGGTCACCTAATGTTAAGTGATCACCACCGTCTATGGACACTAACAATACCAGAGGAATTGCAAGTGCGTTGCCACCCTTTGGGGGGAAGGCTTAGGGGAGGGAGAGGGAGAGGGGAGGGAAGGTGGCGCTCTCACTGACCGAACGAAACGCAACAATCAATGCAAGCACTGTTACTTCACGTTGGTTTTCTATGAGAGGGTGGTAGTACCCCGGACGAGCCGACCCATTCATGCTGAAACCAGTAATAGTTTCAGCGTGGCTCTACCACCATTAAAATTACATAAAACACCACCAATTTTACACAATATAGAGTCAAGTAACACAAGATTATGAATAAAATATAAAATCCACTATATGACAGACGAAAATCCCGCCAAAAACTCTATATCATACTTGTATTGTGTAATAAGATAGTAGGTTGTAAAAACATGGTATATGACAATGATATTTTTCCAACTGAGAAAATAAGAGTTCAGATACTGCTGCTATTGTTAACGTGTCTATAGGTTTTAGGGTTTGATTACAATTCAACCTAATAATAAAATAGTAACATCATAACATGCTATACCTAGTAGAAGCTACTGTTTGCTGCTCTCGGGACACCAAGCAGCACAGTATACCTACAGAAGGAAATTAAGAAGACCTACAAGCAATTATATTATAACTCGATAACTGTAGATAAGTCATAAGCGCTTTCACAGGACCTTATTAAACCTTGCCTAACTAACTGCCCCGTCAATTCGCTCGTATCTAAGCAATATCTAGTTCAATTCTACCACCAATATTGAGAATGTCATCTACTTCCATATTTTATTTAAGACAGTGCGGCGTTACAATATTACTTTACGTATGTGTGTAAGTAACGTATCTACCTAGCTAAGTTTTTCTACACCGAAAACTGCGGCTCCTTGTAGGCTTCGAACCCTACGTATATCGAGATAGTGTTTGAATGCGCTAAGACTGAACCATTAACGCTCCTCTGTGTCGAGGGAGACTACACAATTAACGGGCACAATGGATATATCCAGATTTAGAATAATCATTTAGGGATGGGCGAATGATTGCCTTGCGATTCGAAAACGTCTGCTAGCAGCGACGAAGTTTATGTTTAAACTATTGAATGACTAGTAATAATGTTAGCAAAGGTCAAGTTTAAACACTGGTAATTTCTATTTCTGGATTAAATCATATTGTTCGTAAATATTCTACTAGATGGAAGCTTCCAGCCAATTATTATGTTTATTTAGCTTTCACCAATCCACTTATTAATTTAAACGATGTAAAAAGATTAATTTAAAAGTGTACTGTTCGAATTTAATAATAAGTTGAAAGAATTCAAACGCAATGAATAGAAACAACTTTTCCGCCACCTATTTGTAACATGTTTTCTGCAATTTCGAACAATTATCTCTAGATGAAAGCCACCTTCCACATACCTGTGACCAATTTGATTGTGTAACAACAAATTATATCTAACGCAATTGCTGTTAGGCGGGGTCCATTGCAAAATTGTAACGCGCTGACGACTTCGTCAACCGTTTCCCGCCTTCGCGGTTTGAATTCCGAATGCAATATGGCGCAACGCAGTGATTGGTTCATACAATATTCAGGGCGACCAATCGCGGCGCGGCTGTGTTGCCGGTGCATCAAAAATTCCATCTGAATATACAGCCAGTGTGGCGAGCACTAAAAATGATAATGCCCTAACATGGACAGTCGTACAATTTGAAATGAAGAATTCATGCGTCGTTCTCGTTTACATTTCATATGTATATTTATTGTTCGTATCGAATCGGGCAGTGTAGGTTCGTTTAATTTATTGGTATGATATCAATTGGCAGCTACCTAGTTTGTGATGTGTTTTCGATTATAAAATGTAACTTTTTTTTTCTTTTTTTTATGTCATAGGTGGCAAACGAACAGGTGGGTCACCTGATGTTAAGTGATCACCACCGTCCATCGACACTAACAACACCAGAGGAGTCGCAAGTGCGTTGCCATCCTTGGGGGGAATGGTTAGGGGAGTGAGAGGGAGAGGAGAGAAGAGAGGGGAGGGGAGGTGGGCCTCCGGCGCTCTCACTGACCGAACGAAACGCAACAATGCAAGCACTGTTACTTCACATCGGTTTTCTGTGAGAGGGTGGTCCTCCCCCAGACGAGCCGACCCATTCATGCTGAAACCAGTAATAGTTTCAGTGTGGCTCTACCACCATCTACAATATAATTTCTAATTACATTGTCTATCAGAAGTATTTATTATTACTACCAATCTCTTCATTCTTGTTATAAGAACAGTTATATTTTATCTTTGGCCTTCTCTATACAATTATCTTTTACAACATGTGATCGTAAAGTAAACCAGGTGACTGCTTAGACACTACTATTTTAGGATATAGTCACATTTAACATATAAAATAATAATATTAAAGCAAATGTTAATAAACAACCAAGAAAACTAAGTAAAATTTTGTTTTAAGACTTCCAAAAGTATATCTACAAACTAAACAGTCATATGGTACATACATCCTTGTAGCCTATGGTTAAAGAATGTATCTTATTTATAAGAAAATTGAACAAGTATTGAATTTAACTAGCGTCTGGTCGATTACATATTATACATGTTTGATATTATTACTGTACATACTCCAACGTTAGCGACGTGCGACGTCGCGTGTTTAAAAGAAAAAACAAATTGCGGGTGTTCGTTCATATATTGGATGGTAGGAACTTTGAATATAGTTTTGCCGCTTCTTCGAGGCACCTAAGGAAAAGGTTCGTCACTTTGCCTTAAAAAAAATACAAATCAACGTTCAAATTAATAGTAAAATGGCTTGAGTTTTTGAATGAAAATTTTACAATTCAGTTCGTAGCAAGGGCGCTACTGATAAAACCATTCAACAAAACAACCTGCGCAGAAACGCAGCCTCCCGCTATCCACAGGGCAACAACAGCGTTGTAAACATGACGAACTACGCCGCCAAGCGAACTATTAAATAATAATGACATTGTTTGAAGAAGGAAAGGTTTCTATGGACATTACTTTTATTTAATTTTTCGAACTTGAAGCTCATCATACGTTTGATTGATTGACTTTATAAAAATGTATACAACTATTGAGCCGAGTCCTATATATGAAAACCAGACTAATGTTAATAATTACAATAAACAAATTCTGAAATTTAAATATTGTCATCCACACTATAATTAATATGAAAATTCAAAGAAAACACATTTATTTCATTGTTTTGACTTTTCTCTTCTGTTGGTAGGCCTTATTACAAAAAAGTAAATTTTTTTTTTATGACTTGTTAATTTTTATAGTATTATTCTTGAAGCTAAAACGAATACTGTTGCTACAAACAGTATTAACAACCACTAACGTTAGTCGGTTTTAAAATATCCATAATTTTAAAAATGTAATTAGAGAAGTGTTTTTTTTTACAATAAGATCTATACTATACATATGTGGATAGATATTTTATAATAAAGTCAGCTGGCAAAACTTAATATTCACATTTGTTACGATTGCCATAGCTATTCCGAAAGACATCAACTTAGCAAGCATATGTACTTTTATAATTTTATATATTAAATACAAATCAATTTCTTGCGAGTTTGATTATTTGTTTATTACGTTTTAGTGGCTTAATTACTTAACTGATCATTATGAAATTTTGTCAGAAGTACAGGAAAAGACTTAAATAAAAAGTACCTTTTAATCCTGAAAAAGAGCACTTCTCCTAGGAAAATCTACATTACCGCTGACGAAGGCGCGAGCAAATGCAAGTTCTTATTAATTTAAATCTTGAAGGTTAATTCAAGTAACATTTACTATAAGTACCAAAAACATATTTACAATTTTTAGTATTTGATCAGTTCCAAAAATCGCTTTTACGTTGAAGGCTAAAAAATTATTATTTATGATTTCCTGCAATTTTTCATATATCTTTTAATAATTTTGGTAATAACATTTCTTGGTTGTAATTTCTTAGTAAATATTAACCTTATTTCGCTTTTAATTACTGTAACATAATTAATTGAACCTCGATTATGTCTTGTAATACGCTTCTAAAATAATTTGAAATGTTTTTTTACTAAATAAAAATTAACAAATAAGACAAGGGTATGTCCTTACATTTCTATCGAACCTGTCGCAAAGGGCAAACAAGACGTATGGCTGTAGCAGTAACGTTGTCTCGCGTTAAGGGATTTTTTTATTGTTACCAGTGAATTGTACCGGGGCATGGCTACCCTAGTGTTGCATTGTTAATGCCATTCAAATGATGTGTGCGGTCGTATGCCTTTGTACCGTGTTATTCTTACGTCCACTATTTTAATAATTAAATATTCGCTTGCGGAATGCATTCAGATTTCAAACACACAATGTAATACGCCTCTTCCATATAGACATTCAATATCTATTCCTAGCTAATATTATAAATATGAAACGGAATTTGTTACGCTTTCACGCGTTAACTATTCAACCGATCCATAAAATTTTGCATACACCCTGTTAGAAAAGAACAGAGGGTAATTTAGCCACGAGCAATAACTAGTACGAATGAATGATTTAGTAAAAACGTTTATGGTTGACTGGTTAGCATGTTAGGACACAGTGTCGCGCGGCGTAGGTTGAAATCCTGCAATGATTTGGAGCTTTATGTAAGAAAATATTGCGATGGAAACATAATATGGTAGTAGTTCTCACTCGGTCAAGTTGAATGTCATTGCCAAACACGTATGTGCGTTCCGCTATCATTTTATCATCTAAACCATATCGTTATTTAACCTCAGAAGAAATTGTGGTCAAACATTGAATCATATGGGGTGTAAGCCAACCTCACCTGCACGTGGTGCACCCTGCTGAATAACGAACGAGGCAATGGCGAAAGCGGGGTGGTAGGGTTTTACAGCTTGAATGGGTCGCAACCACCATGTATATGGCGAAAAAGCCCATCATAGTGATTCGCTTCTGCGGGTCGCGTTTCGGGATCAGCCTGTGCATATCCAGCCTTTCGTAGGCCGGCATGACAGCGGCGACCGGCGATGGATACTGTATCACTCGGTGGTTGCCGTTGTTTTCGGATTGTACTGTGTTTACCATCAGGCATAGTGCAGTCATTTTGCCGTGGTACAATAAAAAAAACATATATAGTTAAAAAGGAGTCGAGGCAGTTATAAGTTCTGTCGACAGAGGTGAAAGCTTCAAGACAATTGGATGACCATGTTTTTTTTTGATTTATTGAATTAATTATAGTCTGTTTTAAACTTTATAATTTGTGAATTGATATTATTTACATTAATTATCTATAACTATTGGCACTCCGAGTAATAATTATAAACATACACATAAACAAACACAAGTTCAATACTAAATATCAGTATTAAATACACACAGGCCACTAAACTACGCGTCACTGGCCTGACGCAAGCACAATACGTCACGATCATGTCGAGGTCATCGGTGACGCGAATCTATGTATATATTATTCCCGTACCAAAAATCGCACAATGTAAAAAAAGTACCACAAACGAATTATATTGAGATCATTAGTAGCCTTATCATAACAGGTCCCGTATAATTAAAGCCTCATAAAAGAAACTTAAAACGTCGATACGAAATTAAACATAATTATTGACTTTGTATTGAGAGATTTTGTCGCAACTCGAGAGAAGTGAATAGAAATAATACCTATAATTATTTTCTCATTTGCTTCCTTCTCTTAAGAAGTCGCGCTAACGGGCCGCCTTGAATTTTGATCGAAATGGGATGGGAAAATCAAAGAAAAGTTGCGAATAAAGAGCGAAGTCGCCGAGATTATGTTTTTTTACAATTATGACCACGGCAGGTGGGCCCGCCGTGCCAATATCGGATCGGTAACGACTTTTTTTAAAAGTCTTTCAAACTCCCCCACGATACAGGTTGTTACGAATTTCTTTTAAACATAATTTGGAATTTGATTATTATATGAGATTAATGTATTTGTATGGAAAAATATTTTTTACTGAATATTTATCGAATTTATACTTTAGAGATGTAACAACGCTAATCTATACTAATATTATAAAGCTGATGAGTTTGTTTGCTTGAACGCGTTAATCTCAGGAACTACTACTCCGCTTTCAAAAATTCTTTCAGTGTTAGATAGCTCATTTATCGAGGAAGGCTATATATCACAACGCATCAAAATCAGGGTTAACATATGTATTATTTAATAATATCGAAGTCGCGAGTTAAAGTTAGCCCAAAATAACTATTCGACGCGGATGAAGTCGACAGCAGAAGTTAGTTATTTTTATATAAGTGAATAATCTTCTGAATAAATATTTCTATAATTATTTACTTGTAATGAATAAATTGTAGTTCATTGACTTTAGTGAGAAACGTCGTATAATGTAGAGATACAGGGTGAGACGCCGCGACGCGTTGTTTCGTTCCTGGGTACGTATACATTTTAATGACATCACCCCTGTTCCCGACGTAACCCTTCAGAGGTTTTTGTTGACGTATTTCTTGTTTAGTTTTTATTTTTTGTTAATACTTTACTGTATTTAATCGGTAGTAAACTTACGATCTTCCTTGTTAACTAATCAATAAATGTTATGAAAGAAAAGTAGCTTTTTGTGCCCGCTTTTCCTTTTAGATCTTCGACGCCATGGGACGAATTTTGATACAATTTTCAAATGTGATTTAGAGAATTTTTACCTAAAGATTCGAGCATTTAGTATATGACATTTTGTCAGTGAAACTACTCGATAACTGCGACTGCTGTATTCATGTAATATATTTTATTGTTTTATTTATTTATTGGAACAAAATTGTTCTTGTAGTTATAACTTCTTTAGGCGCGTTGAGCGGTATTTTTGGCAGGAGATAAATTTATAATTTCGCAGTCATGACATCCTACGTAAGCTTGACTGGCCGTACTGCTCTTGCTCGTCTAGTATAAGGGCCTTTATACATGTAGTGTTAATATTTTGCAGCTCATCATACGTTTGATTGATTAATAGACTTCATAAAAATGTATATAATTATTGCTCCGAGTGCCAATAAATATGAAATCCGTACTAATGTTGATAATTTCAATAAACAAATTCTGAAATTTAAATATTGTTATTCACACTATAATTAATATGAAAATTCAATACATTTATTTCATTGTTTTTTGAGCTTTTTTTTAAGTCATAGGCGGCAAACGAACAGATGTGTCACCTGATGTTAAGTAATCACCACCGTCCATGCACACTAACAACACCAGAGAAGTTGCAAGTGCATTGCCACCCTTTGGGGGGAAGGGTTAGGGGAGGCAGAGGAGAAAGGGGAGGTGGGCCTCCGGCGCTCTCACTGACCGAACGGAACGCAACAATGCAAGCACTGTTACTTCACGTTGGTTTTCTATGAGAGGGTGGTACTACCCCGGACGAGCCGACCCATTCATGCTGAAATCAGTAATAGTTTCAGCGTGGCTCTACCACCATTGAAAAGCTATGTCCTTATGACTGCCTCGACATATTTTTGGTTATTTAATTTTTACCCTAAATAATATCTATACTAAAGTAAATCACCAGAATGTCTTTGACCTTAGTTGTTACCTTACCTTAGTTTATTTTATGTTTATTTACCTTATTTTATATTACCTACACTTAGTCTTTGGCTGTCATAAACCTACCTGATCTCAATCGTAATTCGATTTTGAGGGCTTCTCTGATGTGTTTACGAAATCGAAGGCCCAGTGTTAATTAAAATAGACAAACAACATCATTCCAATAAAAAAGAAAAATACTACCGAATTGGGAAACTTATCTTTTTTTAAATTAGTTAAAAACAAAAGAAACGTATGAAACCAATGTCGTTGAGATAGTTAAAGGCGGTCAATTGATTTTCCATCGAAAACCTGAAACAATATCACAGGTAATTTAGGAGGGGAACGAAACTAGAGTAGGGTATGCTAACAAAGTTACTGTCAGTCGTTCAATGGATTAATCTCATTGGAAACGAATCAATTATTCCGTTTCGTGAAACACTAATTTATTTCTCTATAGTTTTACTTTTTTGACAGGCTTGTTGTTGTGAAATGTTGTTTTACCGTTTTTTTATTTAAAAAAAGTTGCGGCACTCTTATGACTGTAAATGGAATGGAAACAGTCCTTATGGACTGCGGACAGAGGTGAAAACTTAAACAATGGAATAACGGTGTTTTCTTTTGTATCTTTGAAGTAGTTATAGTGTGAATTTCATAATGTGTAAATTGACATCATTATCATTGTCTGGTGTTCACATCTATTGACACTGGAAGCAATAATTATATACATTTTTATAAAATCTATTCATCATTACTAAGATAGGTCGCGAATTGATAAAATCGGCTGAGTATCTTAACCGCTCGTCTTAGTAATCCGGTGAAACTGTTAAGACCTTGCTAGGTCAATAGCGTAATCAGTTCCAGAAAAAAAAAATCAATCAAACATACCATGGACCGCACTATCTCAATAAAAAATATTAATATTAGATGTATATATGTATAGGTAGGTACTATGCATCGCTAGTCTGACGCAAGCCACGCAAGCGCAATACGCTCGGTCACGCTTACTATCATGTCATGACAAACTACTCAATTAATCATCATGAAATTTGGCATACACGTTATGAAGGGTAAGAAAAGGACACGTGTATCTCTCATTAGGAGAAAAATACTGTTCCCGATGGGTCAAATCTATTTTAACGTGAGCGAAGTCGCGGATAAAAACTCCTTTTTCTTATTGTAGCACGGCAAAATAACTGCACTATGAGGAGGTAAGCACAGTACAAGCCAAAAACAATGACAACCATCAAGAGACATGCCGTCCTTCGCCAGTCACCGCTGTCATGCCGGCCTGCATAAATGCCTCTTCACGTTACGCTTGATTACGCTTGAAGGACCCCGTGTTATAGGAAGGAGGAGACTATAGACAAAACGGTTCTGTAAACTTTCTCCTGTGCTTCTGAACCGATTTTCTATATCTTTTTCTATGCATAGTACCTCGTGACGAGTTGTTTTGTGCGTAAAAATAATTTCGAAACAATTTTTGCCCGCTACTACCTTTACACGTAATGTATAACCCTCTTTACGTCTACAATCTACTTGTATACGCCTTGGTAACAATACTTGAATAATATTGAAACTTAAAAAGTTATGAATTCTGATCGAATTTTGGCTACTGGACGACCTTTACATTTTTAAATCAATCAATTCGTGTAGGCTACATAGTATGACAAAGAAACATATGTAGTGTACACTCGAATTCGTCATCTTCTCCTAGATTCAAAAAGGAACGGTAACCATAGAAATTAGTCAATTTTGAAGTATATGATAAGATACTGGAGCGTACATTGACGTCGTAGCTTATGTTAATTACGAACCAGGACTCGAATCGAGTGCCTCGCCGGCAATCAATCGTCAATAAATCATAAATGGCGTTCCCATTGAACAGGAAAATAAACGAGTTTCTTGGAACCGTCACCGATGCGTCGTAAACGAGATCGATTCAGTGTTGTTGCGAAATTTCTTATAGAATGCTATTTACTAGATTCCCAACTTGCCTTTTCTTAAGCCGTGTACATATTGACGTCTTGAACCGCGCGAGAAGGCATCTCCGGTTTAACAGATACACACGTAGCAATTTGCTGTATTAAAACACTATTTAAATCTACACGTAAGGCTTCACTTACTAAGTTTGCACTGTCGATTTGTAAATCGATATGATAAAACTTAACACGGTAATATCGATACCGAAAATATCAAATGTCGAAAATATATCAGACTTCAAAATGAGTATCTCCGATTTCGGTAATATTTTAATTGTGGTAGGGTCTTATTACGATAATCACGAGACATTTACCTATTGTCATCATATCAGTATCAGCCAAACGTTCTTATATAAAGGACTAGCTAAAAAAAGCAGTGACTAATAAAATCATCTCAATATATTAAGTCCATTTACTTATTTACTTTCTCTCGTACTTAAGTCGCGTCGTCATTAAAATCACAATAACTTTTGATAGAGTGTACCGATTTTAATGAAACCAATACTAAATGTTACTCGAGGATACACGGTATGAACACGGTATTTTAGTAGTGATGCGTGTTCAAACAACAGACAAATATATAGAGACATGTTGAAATGTATTTTATTGCTTATTCCAAGACACCTGCAACAATCTTTTTCACAAGAATCGAAAAGATACAGACACCTTAGATTTACATTCTTATTATATGCATAGATGAAGTGACATACACTAAAAGGATGGGTTGCAGTGAAATATACAGTCCCAATTGTTGTATTTAGGTCCATATTACCTATATTTAACGTGTTAAATATTCTAAAAATATAAATAATATCGAGTTAAGGCGACTGATTTATCGCTTTTGATATCTCCATATCATCGAGATGAATATTAATATAACATATCGATGCTTTTTTAAACTTCCGTTCCTATACACGGCATAATATATTTAAATGGTGGAATGTGGTACCTTAATATTACGTCTTGTCTTTATTTAATTACATATCTGTAAATGTTTGTCTTTAGGTCGTGTTATTCTAGAACTGGATGCAAACCTTTCTACCCAATTTGTCCCACTTTATACCCACAGTTACTCTAAATGATCGTGCACTAAATCGAAGTTAATTATTTTATCGATCAAATACTATGGATGAGTCTATTGTTGCGGCGAACATTTACAGGTGGCCTTACAATTTCACTACAACAGTCATTTTATTATATTTGGTCCACTACTATAGATGCCAATAGATACAATACAATACAAATTTTCTGGTCAATGACCCCCAGGGGTAGGCCCAAAACAAACTGTAAGAATGTAGTGTGGAAGGATATGGAAGAGTGCAAAGTTTTCCAATGCGTCAAGGACAGAGAGAAGTGGATAGGAAAAGTACGAAAGGCTGACCATACCACCATGTTGGACAAATAGTCAGGAAGAGAGAAGAGACATACAGTAGATGGCAAAAACCCCTAAAACAGTCCTAAACCCTAACCAAATCATATACTACATTTTATTGGCTATCCAATAAGAATGGCCATTTTACATCCGCACCAAGTATATAAACAACTAACCCAATTAATTTGTAAAATAAAAGATCATTTTCAATGAAATTTTCTCAAAAACTGACACCGCTCAAAAAACGGCCAAAGTTAATTAAGCCAAATTAATTTATATTTCTCGGTAACCCATTCACCAGAGGGCCGGTGTCGAGAAAGTGGCCAGATCTTTTGTAAAGGTAAAATAATGAGATATATGCGTTGCGAAATACCGAGTGACGGCTGTGGAACAATCGCTGGTGCTCTAAATTTTTTGCAATTAGTAAATCAGGCCTCCGGACTTTTCCCTTTCGACTTTTAAAAAGTCGATCAAAATTTTGCACGCCGTTTAAACTGGTTGTCACGATCAGGTAATATTGTTGGCTTGACAGGGAAAAATATAGTAATTAAATGAAATATTGTTCCAAGAGAAACGTGATTCATCTTAGCAACGCGAAAGTGAATGTGTGGGATACTGGAAAATGTCCCAGGCTCCATAATAATCAGTTTAGTCGACATAATATATTTCCGAATATATACCAACAGTTTGTAATTACTGGTCCAATTTCCATCACTCATACCATTCTTGTTCAACGACTTGTGTGACGAACTCTTTAAAAAGTATAATTTTAGTTACAATCTTAAAAACGTTTACATGTGAATAAAAAAAAAACAAGCCAAATGCATAATACTTAAGCGTTATTGATTTCTGGGTTCATTCAGCATCCATCTAGTATTCGAAAGGGGTAAAGATACTTGCTAGATTCCAAGCGCAGTCGATCTATTTTTATTTGTCATATTCTTATGTATATATGGAGCTATAGAGAATTTTATAGATCGGAAAATCGTGGTAGCCGAGTGATTTGAACACCGGCATGTATCAACGAATTTTTTCAATTTTAATCAACCTCGGCTAGCGGTGAAGGAAAACTTCGTGAGCAAACCTGAATCTGAGAAATGTTCTTATAGTGTTACAGTATGTGGGAAAATATAAAACTCTGGATTATTCGGAGTTTGAAAATCGTCAATATATTGTGGGCTGGTGTGGTGATTATGCCCATATCTTTCTACGAGAAGAGGTCTATAATAGGCCTGCAGTGTGTCCCTTACAGGCTGATGATGTTGAGAATGAAACGAATACAGATGGAAGTTAGCATTAGAAGCCGTATTAGGAACAGTGCAATCGCGCACGGATGAAAAGAAAAGCATAAGATTAAGATGCTACATCGAACCATTGATAACGGCATCTACTTTAATAGCGTCCGACTGATAATCAATTGGATTTCTTTATAACCTTATTTTAATCGATAGCTCATTATATATTTAAATTTGCTTGATAACATTTTAATGTTGACTATACATTAGGAATAAAACACTTAAGCTAATATTAAATTATACCGTATTCATTTCTTTCTTCTTTTGCCGACCATCGCATTTTATTTGCATACAATTTTGTGACACCCGATTAATCGGAATCAGAGGCGCGGTTAGGGTTGTCATTCTTGGCGAATTAATCGATATCATGTCAGTTTCAATATTAAGTTTGTGCTTATCTTTGCTATACCTTAATTTAAACCGCTATTAATTTTTATTTCTTCAAATATTTTGTTTGCTGCGGACATATTATATGTATTCGATAAATTTATTAACGAATCGCATTGTCTCTTATAGTATTTTAAAGATATTTTATTCTTATTTATTAATTTTTGCCAATTTAAATTGTTTATTTTATTAAATACATTTCATTAAATTATTTAATGTTATTTGTCTCAAAATGAATAACGTTAATAAATAACTATATTTAAATATTATATTATGGTTATTTGTGTTAGTGAAACAACGTAACTGCTACACTAACTTGTGCCTGCGTTTTCACTCTCATGGAAAGTTTTGTTGTTTCACGCTTCACAGAGATTATTAGGTACTACTTTTATCTCAATTAATGATTTAAGCTTTTTTAATGTAATTTTGCAATTGCTTCTGACCCCGTGTCGTTCTTTGGCCGATTTGAAGTTATCTCTGTTAGATATAATCATTACCCTTTCGCGTGTGTACAGAAGCGTCGTGATTCTAGTCAAAATTGGTCTGGTCGTTTTGGTTACTCATGCGGTATAAAACAATGATATTGTATAAGTTAATAATACTCTTCACAACATGATCATCTCATTTCATTTATGTATCTACAAAGCACACATGTTCAGAAAAAGACCGGTATATATTGTGATTAACTTTTTTAATCCATGTCCAGTAGAAAATTATAAAAGCCATTTCTATCGGCTTAATATATCCTCGGATAAGAGTTATTTAGCAGAAGGGTAATATTACTAGTTAGTTAAAACTATACAAAGTCGGCTATCAACCACAAATTGCCTTTTTTTTCGAACTGACTACGCTATTGACCTAACAAGGTCTTAACAGCTTCACCGGACTACTAAGGCGAGCGCTTAAGGCACTCAGCCGATTTTATTTTGACATCTAGATCAAGGGTGCGCGGCACACCTCGTGAGCTAACCTAAGCTAATTATTCACAAATCTGCGATATATAGCAAAACTATTTGTAACATTCTCCAAAAATCTCCGAACATCTCTAAGCTTCAATAAAACTCAAAGATGTGTGACAAAACTCGCCGCTTATTAGAATAAAATCGTATTAATTGGACACCGTATCCGTCCACGTTAAATTAAAATTAATATGGACGTGTCAACCCTATTTTCGATAAGTGTTACGGAAACGTTTAATGGCACGTTACACTGTATAAACGTATTCATATATATTTCTTCCCATATCGTTAGCACTCTAACGTATTAAAGTTTACGCGTATCATCCGGTCAGGTGATAATGAAACTTATATAACATCTTGACATCAATTATAATTAATATAAAAGTCAACGGGAGAAGTTCTTGTTTTAAGTCGTGAAGCGAGTTCTTACGTCAGAGCGCCTTGAAAGATGTGCCTGGGACCGCGACATTAATAATTCAGTTCCGTCCTCCGGTGCATTTGTTTGGTGTGCCGATGTGAAGGCTCCTACTACTGGAAACTCGAACTGATTGCGTTCGATTTACGATCACTACGAATTAGTCTATTGGTGTCGATAAAAATTACTCCAGGAATTATTCAACTCGGTAAACATTTTAGTAGCAATAAACGATATAAGCAGGTTTTGGATGGTGGTAAGATTTTTTCTAAGTTTGCCTGGTTAGCTACCAACCTTAAGTTAAAAACCTATCAACAAGCGCCTACATATACATTTGTTCCAGCAGCTGCACTTGAGAGGGAGTTGCCCTTTAAGGTGTTTATCACCTTAAACCAAGTCGTCACTTAACATTGGTTAAGATTGTGTAAGGTATAAAAAAAACATAAACTAATTTTATATCAATAAAAAAAATCAGATGAATAGTTACGGAAAAATAGTGCGTGCAGTCCCTCCGCGCGGAAGAAGTGAAACTTCGTAATATGGATATGAAAATAAGAAGGGGTAGAAATTGATTTTTAGTGAAATCATATTGTTTCTTTAAGGCAAACTTTATTAACATTGCTTACAATTCACAATTGATCGCATCTTTTAATTATCATTTTCGAGTGGAGAAATATCCAAATCTATAACATTTACAATGGGATTATTATAACTAAAGTAAGATACGAAATATTTGATTATTTTTCTCGCTCGGTTTTTTTTCTATTCCCCTCCCCTGGAGCGTTGAACGTTTAACGCAACAGTGCTTTCATACCCCCTCCATGCTAGCGTTAAAACTTTAAACGCAACCTTGGTGGAAGTCACATTAGAAGTTTCACTTCAATTACCTTTTAAATCTAGGCTTATAAGTCTTACCTTTGTACAGTTTAAGTATAAGAGTATACTAAAAATAACTGTAATTTTAATTTTGAAGTTAATTGTAATAGGTAATGACCTTCTGAACATTAGAATTTGGTCTCTTTATATAAAGCGTATGTCAGTACATGCTTCCAATCGAACCTTCGAACTGAAACACAGCAGTGCGAGCACCGCTATTTTTGCAGCAGAATTAGCATCTGCAGAGCAATGTTACACAGGTTTTCTCTCTCTTAGAAATAACAGTAATTATTATTAACGAAAACTATCATAAGTTAATCGTATATTTAATAATATGTTAGTAGATTTTCCATTGCAATTCAAGTGTAATAAAAAAAGTAGATCGAAATTTTGCTGACGCAATTTTTTTTGTTATGTCATGATATCAATATATTTATAAGCCACTAGCCTCTGCCCGCGACTTCGTCCGCGTGGAATAGTTACTTTGGGCTAACGCTAACAAGCAACGAAAACTCTCAAGAGGAAAAAACCCGATTTTGAAACATTCTTCATTGGTGCTCCGCTCCTATTTGTACTAGCGTAATAATATATAGCCTATAACCTTCCTCGATGAATGAGCTATATAATAATTGAATAATTGTTCAAATCGGACCTGTACTTCCTGAGATTACCCCCTACAACGTCACAAATTGACAAACTCACAAACTTTACGTCTATAATATTAGTATAGACAAGCGTTTATATATTATTAATTTTATGCTCGCGGTTTTGCCCAAGTTAAATTGGAATTGACTTATTTCGGGGGAGCAGTACGTATTTTTTTGGAATAAATGTCTATAGCTATTTCTATACCCTTGATAATGCATGTGCAAAATATTATGGTTATCAGTTGTTAGAGCGTGAAAATGTAACATAAAAAAAACTCTTTTGTAGGTGGTAGAGCCACGCTGAAGCTATTATTGGTTTCAGCACGAATGGGTCGGCTCGCCCGGGGTAGTACCATCCTCTCATAGAAAAACGACGTGAAGTAACAGCGCTTGCATTGTTGCGTTTCGTGCGTTTCGTTCGGTCAGTGAGAGCGCCGGAGGCCCACCTTCCCTCCCCCCTCCCTCCCTCCGTTTCCTCCAAACACAGGCTGGCAACGCCTGTTCGTTTGCTTGCTATAACATAAAAAAAAACACATTCGCATTTATATTAGTTAGGAGTTGGGATTTTTTACATTGATACTTAAAAAAGTCTAATACGTAAATGTTATCCAGTTAATACTCTAAACAGTTCTTTATCCCACTTTAAAACTTCATCAAAATTGGTTCAACCGTTTCAGAGATATTAGTTCGAATACTCCAGTTATATTTATATATTATCATCTTTATGTTATTGCCAATGTGTTATTAAATATTGTTGCAAGTTTTATTACGTGTTGAATATGTCAGCTTTTACTCGATTTACGACGAGGTTTAAAGTGAGAGTTAAACGAGAACTTACGGTAAAGGGCGCGACTACGCTATCTCTGAAGTTTCGCCGTCCTGTGCGATCTTTGTTTGTTGATATCATACTCGAGGCTTCCACCATCCACTGCTCTGTTATCATGAATTATTCAAACCGATCAAGTCGGTACTAGAAGTTATCGGTGCTCCGACGTCTTTTATATTTGAGGTGGTTTTTATGGAAATTTCTATCTTATTAGTGCAATTTGGGATTACTCGTTTAGCTTTTTAATGAGTAGACGCTTCTCTGGATTTGAAAATCTGCTACCAAACATCTACACAGCTGTTCTGATGATTGCGCTTGAGAAGTCATCACCCAGAGCTAATTAGTTTACTATGTTATCTTCTCACCTTCTGTTATTTTTATTCAATCTATCAAAAATCAAAAGGGTCTCACGAATTCAAAAGGCACTTGCGGCTTGTTCCCAATTTGCGAATGGTTACTTCATTCATTTCATTTTACTTATTTTCCATTCTACCTTCATCCTTACACTATTTTGTATCAAAATCCCTATTAGGATTTCCTACTTCACAGTTTAGTTACTTAGGTTTCTGTATCTTTTTTTTTATTGTTGCACTGCAAAATAACTGCACTATGCCTTATGGTAAGAACAGTACAATGTAAAAACAATTGCGACCACCGAGAGAAAACTATCCATCGCCGGTCGCCGCTTTTGTGCCGGCCTGCGAAAAACTGGATATACACAGACTGATTTTGAAACGTGACCCACAAAAGCGAATCACTATGACGGGCTTTTTCGCCATATAGTTGGTGGTTGCGACCCAGTCAGGCTGTAAAATCCTACCACCCCGCTTTCACCATTGCCTCGTTCGTTATTCAGCAGGGTGCACCACGTGCAGGTGAGGTTGGCTTGGGTGTCTCAAGTCTTATGATGTTATTCGACACCCCTTACACCCCAAACCCTGTATTCCTTAGTGTTCTTACTGATATGTTAGTGTGCCAAATTATACCTGATTCAATAGTGGATACAAGGAACTTCGTTCTATGCGGAGAAAAATGAAAAAAATGGTCTACTATAAGACTAAATTTTTAATTTGCCAAAGAATCTGACAAGGAAGCCGAAGAATTAAATCACGACGACCCTTCATATCAACTGAGATTTTAAAATTAAAACTATATAAACTCTAATAGCTGGGTGGTATAGCATGGCAATTGTGCCTAGGATTAGCTGGTAAGGCAGACAACGCAGACAATGAAAGCATTAAAGAAAATAAAACTGCACGAAGATACGGACAAAACTATTATTTTATTTATAAAAACCATATAATAGTTTAGATTTAAAACTCAGTAAAAAATCATAGAAATCACTTGTATAGTCTGTGAAAAAATTGCGAACGAACAAATATATTAAAAATAACCGGAACCTTTTTATTTATATTAAAAATTCAGCAGTGGAAAGTAACATAATCGCATTCTCTGACGCATAATAATCACCTACGTAATTACAAAAGCTTTTTTTGACTATTATTATAAAAACAAAAACGAGTGTTAACACTAATCCAGATGCCTAGATTAAACTTAATTATATACCTAGATTTTAAACACGAGATCTTGTAAAGATTTAAGAAAACGTAGCTGTTCAAAGCAATTTCATGTTTACATAATTATATGAAAATTATCGCATGCGATTTATGTGTTGCTTTGTGCGGAAAATATGCAAGCTTCATTAAAATTAAATTCTTTCGAAATTAATTAACTGAGAGAATGTTTCTTTCCCGAAGTTCTTTTATTGGTCTGCAATGAGATACGTTGACATAATCACGTCATTATAATTAGTATTTTTAATATCATTAATAAAGAAACACAGAATTTTGATATTGTAACTTATGCTTTAGTTATATGCAGGGCTTTTTTGTCACTTTTTTTATGTCATAGATGGCAAACGAACAGGTGGGTCACCTGATGTTAAGTGATCACCACCGTCCATGGACACTAACAACACCAGAGGAGTCGCAAGTGCGTTGTCACTCTTGGAGGGAAGGGTTAGGGGCGGGAGAGAGTAGAAAGGAGGTGGGCCTCCGGCGCTCTCACTGACCGAACGAAACGCAACAATGCAAGCACTGTTACTTCACGTCGGTTTTCCATGAGTGGGTGGTACTAGCCCGAACGAGCCGACCCATTCATGCTGAAACCAGTAATAGTTTCAGCGTGGCTCTACCACCATTAAAACTTCACTTCCTTTCTGGAGGCACACTAATTTTTGAAAGTTGCAAGTCTATAATTTTATGTATCTCAAAAAGTGCAAAAATGTATACCTTATTATATTGGATACTTGCGGCATATAATACTAAGAGACTGTTCTAAAATTTTTAAAACGAAGACCAATTTATGGCACTTTTTCGGTATTTTTGAATTACCCTTTAAGGGCACTGCGTGCCCTCGAGTGTACCCACAAAAAAACCCTGGTTATATGTATTAATTTATAAAAGAGTTGTTCAGTTGTGGGTATTGGTAAGTTAAAAAATTATTCTTGTCCCTCTATTTTGTTATGACTGCTTCTTAAACATCAGTATGTTCCTCATACAATTAAAACAAAGACGAATATGTTAATAAAAGCATCAAGTAAAGTTAATCATGACAATTGTGTCTGTATGTGAACCCAATGCAATTGATTTATTAAAAAAATAAGGGTTTGAATATAACTACTCCGGAACAATCCACTAGATTCTGAGAACTTTATCACTAAAAAAACGATGTACCTTATTTCACCCCTAATTTAGGTTTTAGAAAACGTATCACTGGTGAAAAACTGAACCAGTTTGAATGCATTTATGAGACGATGTGATTCGATGTAAATTCAACATTTCATAACACTCTACATGCTATAACATGTTGCGACATATAAACATTATCGATAAAATTATAATAAGGAAAATATAGGAAAAGTGATTTTCATGAAACACCGTATAGATTTCTACGTTAACGAAGTCGAAGCTACCACTAAGTTAAATAAAAACCTTGATAAAATGTTAATATTCATAAGAATACGTGTTGTCCACAGCGAGCGGCGAGGAGTATTAGATGCGGGCGCCCTTCAAGCTCTGGCGGGTGAGAGCGTCCATGAAAAGGAAAGACAGGTCTCCGAGTTGATACTTCAATTACAGATGGTGAGAGAACAACTACTAGCGCAACAAGAACATGCTAAGGTAAGATATCAGCATCATTTGGTAAAACAAATTCTGAAATGCGATGAATGGATGTTGGTGGTGAATGCTGAAACAATGAAATCATCCGAATATATTTAGAATGGAAAACAATACGATTGGTACGTCTTAGAATTTATTACTGTGAGTGTATCTAGAAATAAAGTAAGACCTGAGAACACTTTTAATTGAAATAATTAATAACTCTTCTGTAATTTCTTTACATACTTTCTTATAGCTTTCAACCATAACGAGAGATATTGAAAATTGTTAATCATTCATATTACAATTGTATAAGTACATAAAGCCATATAAAGTTTATAGAGGTTCGTGTCTTTTAGGTATTTAGGTATCAAATTTCGTATAAAATCAGTTACACTGATGACCTATTTGCATTTCTGCCAACTCGTTGTATCGTACGCTGCTTGGATTATGTTGATAGGGATTAATTAATTTTGTGATTTTTTTCATCTTCTACAATAACTTATGTGTCCACGTTCTTACGTTATATTCTATTTTCTTTCTTTCTAAATCTATATTAATATTCAATATTTGTGAATTTTCATGTAATTAATTACTGAGCCCAATAACAAGAACGGAACCGTAAAAATAAGATAATTATACCAGCTCCCTACTCAGATAAGTTGTTTAATATTTTTACTAAAACTTACTTTTATTCTCTTCGAAGTTATGCTATAAACAGTTAAGATATATAAAAATTATCTGTTCAAATATACTTAATAATAGTCGTCTATCTAGACTTCTCCTTGCCAAACACCCAATTAGATTGGAGAGTCGTCACTTTGTTCTCTATCCCTTTATCCTTTAGTGTCCAGACAGTACTTTGCATGCAAGCTCACGAATTCAAAAGGGAGACTCGGCTTGTTTCCAATTTACAAATCTCTGCATTGTTCATTTCATTTTGCTTAGTTTCTCGCTTTCTTTTATATCTTTGTCTATAGACTTATCTGTATCAAAATTCATCTCCTGCTTCACAGGTTAATCAGTTATTTAATTTCTTATGTTTATTTTTCTTGTATGCCTTGTTGTTCTGACTGACTGTTCTGTTAGTTCCATTATCGATAACATACTTATAATTGATATATTTACTATGCTTATTATATTCTTGGTTTACATATTGCAAGCGTACATTATATCATAAATCCGGCATTTTACATGAAAGTATCAAAAACAGCGTTTGCAAAATTTTATGATGTCATTAGTATTTTAACTAACTGTGATAACTGTATGTAGGAGTTTTGGCGGGTTTTTAGTCTGTCATATAGTGGCTTTTCATAGTGGATTTTATATTTTATTCATAACCTTGAGTTATTTGGCTTAAAAATGTTGTAATATTAGTGATATTTTACGTAATATAGTTTGGTTATTGTACGCAAGTCAAGTGGATAGAAAATAGTCTACGGAGCATGAATTCTAAGATGCCCTGGAAAGTTCTAACGAGGAAGGCCGCCATCTTGTTAGAACATTGTAATTATCGCAAGACACTTGTAATATTATTACTTACTCGACAATCGTAGTAATAATCTAGAAGATAAGTTCCTAAAAATAAAATAAACTATATGTAATAACTTAATTCTCGAAAAAAAAAAAGGTTTTATGTACTCTAAAAATTCAGTAGTTATTCTATTATCACGTCTATCAGTTTGTGTTACTTTAGTATTAGAAATTATTTATTTCTTCATAAATCATTTTATACATTAAGTTTACTAGGAAGTTCTCTATTTAGATTTCATTAGAAAAATAGGTCAAATCCGACACCACTGGATTATGGCTTCAGATGATGACAGCTCAAAAACCTGTATGTTCTGAACTATAGTTGAAAAGTTAAGCAGCATTATTAAAAGTTCCAACGACGTCTGTCAAAACTTTGACTTCTTCTTAATTAACTGTGTTTGTTGTGTCTGGGTTATTTTTTAATTCTTATTTATTTATCTGTTACGTCGAAATAGTATTTCCACTTTCATTAAAGGGTTAGTTATCGAGGGTTATGAACTTAACAGTTAAATGCTCGTAAATTCTTGAATTCGTATCTAATATATTTATCATTATTATTACATAGTATAAAACATAGTCCTCTGCCACTTCTGTCTGTCTGTCTACTAACCTATAAACTCAAAAACTACTGAATGGATTTTCATACACTTTTCAGCAGTAGATAGATTAATTCATGAGGAAGGTTTAGGTATATAATTTATCATAGTTTTTTTATTATCTACTTTTTATTATGCTACTTTTATATATATTTGCATTTCTATCCAATGCTATATAGCTAAATTCTTTAGTAAATGTGAAATAGTAAATTTATTGTAAACGAAGTGTAAACAACTATTTTAATATTATGTCATTTTTCTTTCTTTTTACGAAATCGATGAAAACACGAAAGGGAAGCGCACCGAAATAGCCATCAATAGATTTTCTAACAAAAAACGTTATCGACCCCTCGTTTGTTTTGTTTACCCTTCCGCCAAATTAAGTTAGTCATGGTTTCTTAAGCGGGTGCCTTTTGTTACTTAGCTGTCGAAGGTTCTATCCTTTGTAATACAAAATTGTGAAAAGTGAAAAACCCAACTTGGTTACTCGTGTTTCTAGATCATTCTATTTATATCAAGTTACAAACTGTATGGTCGTAATTGTGGTCCAATAAGGACACAACGTAATCATCAGTCTCCACGCCTTTATTTTACTGTCATATAGTTTCATTCCTTAGCTAAATTTTAAATAAAGGCAGGGATTAGAAACCATTTTGTATACAGCTAAATTAGCCTAGTTATGTTTTTTATATACTTTTTGGGGTATAGTACAAGAACTTTTCATCATTAGATATTTTAAATATTTAAGAAGATAATGTTTAACATATTTAAAATAAAATGTCATAATAATAAAATGATTGAAGTCTTGCTTTGTGTGGGCTTCATACAGAAACCACCGGATAGATTTCAATCATTTTCTTTAGTTTTTCTTCTTAGATACTTTGTCGTTATTTAAAAATTAGCGATTATAATAAACTTATTAAAGTTTTAAGAAACTTCAATTATCATAAGTAATACGCGTTTAGCGATGTGATTTTTTGGTATGGAGAAGGGAGGTAAGCGGTGTGGTGGGGATACGCAGAAATGGGGGAGTAATAGGAAATTTGTTATCAAAAAAAATGTAAGCAAAGTATTATTGTTTTTTTTTTAAATGTATTTTCATTTGTACATTAACTACATATTATAAAGTCCTCTGCCACGTCTGCCTGTTCGCGATAAACTCAAAAACTGCTGAACAAATTTTCATGCGGTATCCACCAGTAGATAAAGTGATTCATGAGGAAGGTTTACGTATATAATTTATCAGGGCGGAATAACGACGGGCCCGCTAGTAAAGTTTATTATTAAAATAATAAATAACGTAGACGAAGTTCAGTATCTACTAGTTTTAGAATAAATCTTTGTACTGAAAAATACGAGTATTTGCCCTATCGAAATAATTACAAACACAACGTATTTATATAAACTAGTGAGCGCCCAGTGGTTGATATTCGACCATAGTTCATTGATTTTTTAAAGTTTGAACTTTATTATAGGGTTCTTTTGTCAACTTACTTCTATAATCAAAGGTTTTTATCATGGTCACTCAGTTATTATAATAATATTTGTATGTTATAATATCATTGTTGAATATAGAATGAAAAAGGGTAATTGGAATGTAAGAGTAAAATAATACATACAGTCGAGCATAGCAACCTCCTTCACAACCTTTTTTGAAGTCCTTTATTGACAGATGTCAAAATGTCTTTTTAATTTACATGTGTGCATATGTTGTGTAAAATTGAAGCAGTAGTGTGAGTAATGAATATTTTAATTAATTTAATGTACTTCTAATGCATTTTATATAAAATAAATAACTTTCTGCACTTTTCCTCCATATAAGCTTTAACTATGCCAAATTTCACGTTCATCCGTTCACGCAATTCCTTTAAAAAGGGATACAAAGTTTGGGCTTCACGTACATGATAAACACATGTAAATGTATGCGTAAATCTATCCAAATACGCAGCCAGTCATTACGTTCAGTCGTTTTTCAATCATCCACTCGCTACAATACATTTGCAAAGCCTTTCATGTCGAATCAATTTTCATGTCGAATGGATATTATTGCAGTGTTGCGGGGCGCCTCACCGCGCTGTTCTCAACAAAGACACTCTCATACTAATGAATCAGCGATAAAAACTTGAACAACACTCGATCACATGCACCCTGTATACAGACAGGGCTGTCGTATTGTAAGTGTCCAGAATTCTTTCATAAGTTCATCCATCCAAGAATTCCTTTGTTAGAGTTTATAAATTTTGCAGGACGTATTCTATTTTTGAAAATTGTCTTTTTTTATTTTCTAATATTTAATATTTACCAATATTAAGATTTTGAATTTAGCATACTTTTATTTTTTTACAAGAATTAATCCTCATTTATTCATTTTTATTTTTTAGAATCTATTGGGTTAATATCTAGGTTTCTAATTATCATTTATTTGGTTACATTAATTTTGATTCATTTATTTTAAACTGTATGAAATTCTCCTTTTTATTTAACATCATCATTATTATTGCTATTTAATAATATAGTATTCCTAAAAAAATCTGTTAATCTCAGTTTCAATTCAGCAGACTTTTTATAATATGTTTAATCTATTTCTTTTTTGTAAAAATATACCTAGGAACATCTAATAGAGAACAAACGTCAAACAAAGTACTATAAGTGTACCTAAACTGTATCTACATAATTGTAAGTAATAGAAATTAATTAATAGCAACGGTAATTTCTTTAAGTACCAATAATCCCTGATATGTTATGAATTTAATATCCAATTCGTAAGCAGACAAAGATAGCCTCGTATAACCTATATGACCTTTAAAATATTGCAAATGAAGGTGAGACGTGCCACAGATAACATAGTATAGCAGTTTAATGTTCAATTAGTGTCAACCCTACGATTGTTGATGGTATAGATTGAAGAGGCCTGCCGTCTATAGACGCGCTGCAAATGGGAGCGGCTAATGGCGGGGCCACGTTCGCATTCGCGCGCTTTTTTTTCAAATACAGAATCCCTTTGTTGACTCCGGTCCCGGATGCATTCCGAATAGCCGCGTTCGATGTACGTTCGTTCGATTTTCTTTTTTTTTCTGTTGCCATCTAGTCCGCTCTTTGTTTTTACCTCCCGTGTCTATGTGTTGTTATTGGTACATCGAATGCTTTATGTTTTTGGATGATCATATACCTATATGTAAGAACTGAAAATGGATATAATATATTAAAAAATTAAAAATATATATTAAAAATTGCAGAAAAATTAATATAGAAATTGAATTGGTATACGTCGTTAATAATGACTTACATTGCATTACATGCATTTATAAGTTTTCACTTCTATCGTATGGTCATAAACACAGACTCATTTTTTAAATTAATTTTTAATATTATTTTCTTTAGTGTTTTAAGATTTTGAATTTTTTTTATATATTTCATGTACAAATATATATATATATATATATATATATAAGGTTTCAAAAATTATCGGCAGATATTGTATACAATTGGAATAAATCTGAAATCTTAATCATATAAGTATGTTATTTATTTCGATAAATATTCAATCAAGAAATCAATACCAATGTTATGGTATGTTTATTGCAGAATGTATTCCCGTAGGATCTTCTACAGTAGGTGTACACATGACTGAAGTTCTTTTTACTTGACCGGCTATGTTAAGTTTTACTTTATGCAAGCTTCCGCCCGCGACTTTGGCTGATGTAAACAAGAAATTACTAGCCGACCCGTGCCCAATTCGTTGGGGGGTAATAAGCATTATCAAGCTACAACTTTTCTTTAGAAGTCAATCATATATCTCTCATCGTTAAGGCAGCGTTCGTAAGAAACATTTTCTTTCGGCCAGTTTTTCTTCGACTCCCCAGATTTTACCCCTACAATTTCACAAACTTTGCCTATTGGTCTTAGCGCGATGATATATAGCCTATGATATTCACAAATAACGTGGCTTTCTATTGGTAAAAGAAGTTTCAAAATCGGTTTAGTACTTCCTGAGATTACCTACCTCTACAGTGTCACAAACTTTACCTCTTTATAATATTAGTATAGATTACCTTTGTCTTATTCTGATGTGAAACTATATTATTACAAAGATTCATCACAATCGGTTTAGTAACTTATACGTGAAACACCCATCTATTACCACAAACTGTATCGTTCATAATATTAATACAAATTATTATAGAAGATATGAAACTGTATGACATCACGCTAGAACCCTTAAAAGCGAAGCAGTTAACATAAAACGTGTGTCAAATAGCTAAAAGAATTAATGTAAAAGCGCGAAGCGTCACTAGTATTCCTTCAAAATAAACATTACGATATGCTCCATGCATGAAAATATAAATCAAACCGAAGTTCTATATACATGTTCGTTAAATAATATAGTGACGTCATATTCCAGTAGTCATTCGTATTAAATAACAACAGGGGGATACACAGGGTCAGACATATTGTAAACCCCCCCACACCCCACGACCAGACAAACGGAAATATGAAAATGAAACTGCGAAACGGAAAAACGCATCGCCCCGCGCGCGACTCGTGTCCGGACAAAAAATGAACACAAAACGCACGGTTAATTCGCAAAAAGCCCGTTTGATGTCGCTAATTGACAATCAGTCGGGGACGTGTCTCATTGGCGGAACGGTTCGTTCGGTTCGTTTTTGAAAAATTAAAAACAAATACAGGATGTGTTTACGAAGGTTTATTGTAAGTGTAATTACAGTCACAACACATTTCAAGTAATGTATTCGAAATATGAATTCTGTTTAAAAAAAAATTAAAGTAGGTACATATTTTTGATAGTTTGTCAGCAATCTATAATAATATTGTAAAGTTGAAGAGTTTGTTTGCTTGATATAATATCAGGAACTACTGGTCCGATTTGAAAAACTCTTTCCGTGTTAGACAGCTCATTTATCGAGGAAGGCAATAAGCTATATATCATCACGCTAAGACAAGACAAAGACATGGCAGGACAAGGTTAATATGAAAGGAAATGTTTAAAAATTGAAGAATTTTGGGATAAAAATTCTTCATATAAAATAGTGAGTGAAACAACAAACACTAGTGCGATGTTCAAAAACACTAATTGGATTGACAGATTGATGTTCAGTTATTCAGTTCACATTTTATTTTATTGCATGTTCGTACCTCAAGAGAACTCACTCCTTCAATTTCAAGTTTAGTCGAGTGAAGCTGTGATTGCTCGTCAGGCCAATAGCGAAGTCAGTTCGAAAAAAGCCTCATTTTTCGCTATACCCATGCAAAGCCGGGGCAGGAAGCTAGTTATTAATATTTAATTTCACGTAATATTCAGTCATATTTCTAATCTATTACCGACGTTTTTAAAGTAAAAATTTAATATAAACAATTATGTCACCGAAGTACACTCACGTACGATATTAATTTTAACACAAAATTCCTTCTATTTTTTTTTGTAATAAAAAAACGTCATCGTGTCCGCGCGTCTCTGTGACTTTCTTTCACTAATTGGTCCGACGTTTCCCAGCCCCTCACGATCTGTTCATAATATGTTTTAATGACATACGTTTTTTTTAATGTCTCTCTACTGAAAATGACATTGGCTGTGGTTCCGTTTGTTTTGATCTAAATATAACTCGTTCATGTTTAATTACTTGTGATACATTTAGCTAACTACCTAAACTACATAATTTGTAGGTGATAGTTAAATATTCAGCTAATAAAAAAGTGTGCGTGTAGGTACTTATGTACACGCGTTAGAAGTTATACTTCTTTGGCGTAACAAGATAAAAATCTTTTCAAAAATTTTATCTTTCGCCTTATTCTACATTTGTAGAAAAAACTACACTAGGTACTTAAAGGTATTTAATACATTGAAAGTTTTAATACAAAGAAATAGAAACAACAAATACAAAGAAACAAAACGTTGACTGTAGCTAACTTCAGGGTGTCGGTTTTTCGTGACGGTGTGCGCGAGCATCATAAAAATTTACTCTCATCATTTTTCCCTGACGCAAAAAGAAGTATAACCTCAATAAAATTCTTAATAGTGACTTATAGATAACTCATAGATACCTTCTATGGTAGTTCTAGAAACACGTTATTTTGTACAAATTTTTATATCTACAATGTGGGTATACCATGGAGAGTGTTCCGAAGAACTGTTCGTATTGATAACTGCTGCTGAGATCCACTACTGAATGGTTCGCCACAAATTGAATTTCTTCGTTTTATGCGTGCGTTTTATCCACATACGACGGTTCTTTGGAATAAACAGCCAGTACCGGCGTTTCTGGACCAATATAACCTACACTTACAGTGGCTATACCTCTTTAGTGTAATTATCTGTGACGTGATATGTGTGTCTGTGTTATCTGTTCTTTTAATCTTGTATCATATGGGCTCCCATTTAAAATCAGCAGTGACAGTACAGTAGCACTGCACATTTTGCTGAATGGATTCGCCGATTGTTGGACATTCCTTTTTTTCTTTTCATTTTTCAGATATATAAATTATATTTCTGTCTAATTTGTTTGTGTGATTTAATTTAATTGCATGGTTGTTCCAACAATAAAGTGGTTCTTTATGTGATGCCGCTCTTGTAGCAGGTGTCCTTGGACGGCGGTGGTTACTTACTATCAGGTGTCCCGCATATTTGATCGCCTCCAAAAACTAAGATGGGTTTTCAAAATGAATTCTGTAAGATAGTACATCTCCATCATTCGTTTTTAACAATCTTCTGCTAGAAATAAAGCCTTCAAGGTTCGTCATTGATCTTCAGCTTTCTATATCTAGTAATTTCAAGAAGCCTTTCGCGAGTAATCATTTCCTCTCATTTGTAAACGTCCTATATACGTTTGCAACGACGCGGTCTCCATTTAACAATTCTATTCCAACGTTTGTTGGTTTGTTGATGGATGTAACTGGTGGATGTCTCAACTAAGATAATAATTTTGACTAACAAGACAGATAAATGGTAGGTTTAAGATAGGATATTTTTTGAAACGGTACCGATGGGTATAGTTGTATGGGATTTTTATTTGTGGATATGTTGTTTGCTTCCATTGAATTACCGATGATATTTAATCTCATTATCACCTATGGGACAAGGTCGCCAAATATAATAATTAATAATTCTCTAATCAATATTTTCGCATACATGGATTTACACTCGAAATTGTTTAATGAAAATCTTACCAATAACAATTTTATTTACTTTACGCTATATGTTCCTATGAGTAATAAAAAAGACCCTGAAGTTTCCGTTTCTTTGATTATCACCACCGGTACATGAACCGTCAAATTAGCATTGTAAATAACGCCTACATTTCAAATCCAATAGATTTCCGGTCCTAACCATAAACTCGTATATATACATACATATAACAGACAGTGCTTTGTTTTCCCAATGATAAAACACGAATCGAATTATTGGCCGAATGTTACCATAAGATGTTTACAGAAAAATCAACCTTAATACATCGATTTCGATTGAAATTAAAATCGTATTCCCGTGGCCGATTCTCACTAGGGCAGTGCAACGCGACAGTGGGGATAACAATTGTCTATTGTGTACGCTATCTCTATCGTTCGTACAGCTGAACGGTTCGCTAGAACGGGACGGGTGTACAGTTCCGTTACAATGCTCGGTGGAAATAGGCACGCCTTGTTCCGCAATTTTCTTCCATTCGTTAGATTTTCATTGTTATGTAGTGAGTTATGCGCATGACGGCTTACCGCGTCATGTGTCATCTGTTATCGTCAGTGGAAAATAATATATTGGGATTATTTCAGTACCATTCTTGCTTAATGCATGACGTAAATTATATTTTATAATTATTTTTTTGCTAATTATGTAGTAAAACGGTAGAAGTTTCTAGTGTGACTTTTTATGTGAGCGGTAGTTGAAGAGTTAATGCCTGGAATTTTGATAAAACTAGTGGTTGTCCGGTGGTCGAAATTCGACTATAATACCTGAACCTAAACTCTTTTTTACGCTATATTGTACAAGAATTTGAACAAGAACTTAAATTTTGATAACGCTCAAGCACATTATATATATTTTTTTTTTTTATATGACATTATTTTTATTTTTTTTTTTTATGTCATAGGTGGCAAACGAACAGGTGGGTCACCTGCTGTTAAGTGATCACCACCATCCATGCACACTAACAACCCCAGAGGAGTCGTAAGTGCGTTGCCATCTTTCGGAGGGAAGGGTTAGGGGAGGGAAAAGGAGAGGAGAGAGGAGAGGGGAGGGGAGATGGGTCTCCGGCGCTCTCACTGACCGAACGAAACGCAACAATGCAAGCACTGTTACTTCACGTCGGTTTTCTATGAGAGGGTGGTACTACCCCGGGCGAGCCGACCCATTCATGCTGAAACCAATAATAGTTTCAGCGTGGCTCTACCACCATTAAAATTATATACCAGAATAAAAAAGAAGATCGCTTGAGAAACAGGAGGAAGATATACCTTACTGTTTTGTTTCTGTATCTTTATATATAGATACATATAAGTATAAAAAAACCGATAGAGTTTCTACCCATTGCCCAGTAAGCCCAGTTATTGGTATGTCTTCGGAACCAGTGGTATTACTTTATAAGTATTAGTTAGTAGATGTTTGAACGCTTACAATATTGATTATACGTGTTGGAAGAATACTCTAAAATGGTTATCCTAGCAGTGTTTAAAACTGTTACAAGTTTTAAGGAGAACCAACCAACCAAAAAACAAATGTTAAAAGATACAGCAAAGTTTTACACATATGCGTACAATCAGAACGGCAAGTTCTACTGCTATGCGATCGGATCTAGATAGATAGCTTTAGACTCGCATGTCATATAAGGGCCAACACTCGAAAATACTGTATGCATGTAATTTCGCGCAGTATGTTCCCGTGGCACCCCCATTATCGCTGCGGACGGTTCATCGTGGAGTATTTTTTTTTATTGCCAACCAATTTTCTAGTAGATTTACTGCCATTGTCGAATAGGTAATAACATTATAAGTTTCTCGCGATCATTTCAGTGAACTAATATGTGGGCGTCTTGTTAGAAGTTTCCAGGGAGTTTTTGTGGCAAGTTAGAATTCATGCTCCGTGCTATTCTTTCCCTTTTTTTTTTAACGTGGGGAAATCCCTTATAGATACGCCACCCTCCCGGGGGATAGGGTGGGTTATGTCCGACTCGCACAGACTAAAACCCCACGGTGTACCGACAGACCGTTTTGTGGGGGCGGAAAGGGATCGTTCAAACTAATCAACCTTGTAGAGCCACCCCCACGGTCCGCCCGGCGGAAGGTGGCCGCCGGGCTCCTATCTATAGAGGGACAGACCGGGTACATATCGGCTGTCCCCCCCTCGTCCGCCGGACCTGTGCAATGAGAAGATGGGCCTCCCGGCCCATCCCCTCAGGTCCGGCTACGTACCACTTCACTTGTCTACAATAACCGAACTATATTACGTAAAACACCACCAATATTACAAAATATAGAGCCAAATAACACAAGATTATGAATAAAATATAAATTCCACTACACGATATTCAAAGATCCCGCCAAAAAGCCCTGACAATACGTATATAAATATTTGACAGCCACACACAGATCTGACAAATATAAAACTCAAATCTCAGTCAAAGCATCCTTCCGTATACACTATGAGGCCTTTTTTGAATCGGAAACTTCTTTAGGCGCGTCGCTTGAAAGAAAACTAGAGGAAAAATTATAATTGCCTCACGAGAAATGCACGTGAGGACGCTTTGTATTATTTTTTTATTTAATTTCTTTATGACAATATAATAATTAACATGTACATATAATAGGACTCTCTTCAGGAAACCGCTATTGCGGTTTAATCGAGGAGAGGTATGTTCGTTAACTCGCCGACATTTAGTATTTAAGTTTTTCGAGGTAGTTCATTTATGAAATATCTTCTTAAAATACATTTTGCTTGTTTAACATTACTTCCTTGTTGTTATATTATATATTTATTCATTATATATATTTAAAACAATGTGTTTAATATATTCGTGAATTTGAGGTATTTAAATTGACCAATTATTTGCTCGTTAACGCGTTATGAGGTAGACAGTATAATTGCATGTACGTGATATTTCTAC
Organism: Antheraea pernyi; assembly: GCA_015888305.1. NCBI lineage: Eukaryota > Metazoa > Arthropoda > Insecta > Lepidoptera > Saturniidae > Antheraea > Antheraea pernyi. The sequence goes on along the minus strand of MU158731.1, from coordinate 1,281,198 downwards.
ATGAGGTTTCATTTACTTGTATCGCATTTAATTAATGTGTTCGAGGTGGTAGTAATCTATATATGAATGGATCGCATTAGGAGAACACACGCATGTACACTGATTTTTTATATATTTTTTTGGAAGTGAAAACGCGTTGAAAGGTATTTTTTGACAGAAGATAAAGTTATAATTTCGCGTCATAGCTTGCTAGTAAGTATTGCGCTTGCGTGGTTTGCGTGAGTCCAGCGACGCGTAGTACAGGGTTCTCTGTACATCTAATATTTATATTTTCTATCGAGATTGTGCAACCCATCATATGTTTGATGAATTAATAAGCTCTATAAAAATTATATACTTATTATTTAGTCAGTAGGATTTGTAGCACTATCCATATAGACCCGAATCTCTGGGTGTCCTATGTAGGATTTCTCTCCATATGAAAAAAGGGCCCACGCTTGAAAAATCTGGAACGTTTTGGAATCGCCATCCTCAAAATCGATATTCCATCGAACATAAACTTTCGACCACCACGCCTTATCGACAATATTAAAGACTTAATTACCAATTAAATTACTCACCACGAATTTAATGCGATACGAAACGTATCTCAGTGTAATTAATGATAATTATTATTAAAATTGAGAGTGTAATTATGATTTTTTTATGTTTCAATTATAATTTGCGATCGAATACGCTCGCATTGAAGCTTATATTAAACTTAATAAAAAAAAAAAAGTGATTTAAAAATAAAATGTTAAGGTAATTTATTGGGACTGAGATTTCTTATACTTCGTAGGTTTTAACTTTTGACTACAATTCTATCTAAAGTTAAACAACGTTTTGATGTAAGATGGTAAACACGTTAAAGTAAAAATGGGAATTGGGTCACAAATAAGCCTACAGGAACACACTACAGGACTCAGTTGCTAGGATTCGTGCCTATGAAGATCGACGAACCGACCGAACACGCTTTCGCTAGATCTGGTGATGACCACCCTCAAATTGAATATCTGTCGCCAAGCAATTGTTGGTGTGTTCCAACGCTTCCAGTTTAGCGTATTTACTAACTTAGATCACATCCTCATTTAGCCTTAGATGAGATGAGGTCAAAGGCTAAACCTATAAAGCATTTTTTTTAATTGTGGCACGGCACAGTGACTGCACTTTGCCTGATGGTAAGCACAGTACAGTCCAAAAAGAACGGCGACCACCGAGTGACACATTATCCATCGCCGGTCGCCGCTGTCATGCCGGCTTGCGAATAGCTGGATATGCACAGGCTGATCCCGAAACACGACCCGCAGAAGCGAATCACTATGACGGGCTTTTTCGCCATATACATGGTGGTTGCGACCCAATCAGGCTGTAAAACCCTACAACCCCGCAATCGCACTCCCGCATACAAGACAATAGCATCTGTCTAGATTGCGACCGCAACATACCATGTGTAATTTGACAGTCCTCTCAGAAACAATTATAAATATAACTTCTTTAAGACTCGGTTCGGGGCACTGTCCATCGAGAAGCTTTGCACAATAAATGAGGAAAGCGTAATCTCCCAACTACGACTTATGTAGAAAAATGTATAATATGCATCACTAGAAAGAGAGTCCTTAATAAGTAATATGAGATGTAGTTATCATATCATAGTTATATATAATATAACATAGGTATCTGTCACAGCATCTTGGCTGAACGTTGTTCGGGTGTAGCTGAAATGCTGTACGACTTTGTAAGGATACGTCATCAGCGACTGCTCTGATGGAGCTAGAAAGGTTGGGGAACAATGGAACTGATATGTTGTGTGAAATAATAGTTCCTAAAAATAAAATAGATTAAAAAAAAGAATTAGATACAACTAACCTTACCTATACCCTCAATTATCTTCATCATAATATTACTCAGTAAAATAAACTTAATTTGTCGATAACTTTCTCTTGACATAGGAGTTCGTTACCTTTATAGAATGGATAATAAAAGGTTTAACTATCTCGCAAGTTTATAGCTACAAGATGGAATAATCTACGTCCATTTATAAAATCACGATTCCACCTTTGTCGCACAAGTTGCGGTAGCGACATCGCTTTATGCTTTGCATTAGCATGTACCGGGTCTATCAAATAATAGTTTTGTTTTTATACTGGAGATGCTTCAACGTTTTTTACGTAATGTTGTGTGTTTATTTACTTTTTTTAGAGCAGTCGATTATGTTGGCAAAGTACCGTGGTTTAAGAAGGCTTACAATGTTTACGAGTTATGTTAAACAGCTTGCATCATTCAATTTTTAGTATCTTACATTTAGCATTGATTTCAGTTGATATCAAATGAGAATGTTGTTAAAGATTTACAGCTGTTGTATTATATGATAAGTGCTTGACTTAATTTGAGAACAGTTGAGATCTACGACTTATTACAGACTGATTGCCTTTGATATTTGGTCGCGATTGTAAAGTATATAACAAAGGATAATTCTACACCAGTTCAGAAATATTACCTTCTTTGGGAATAGCAAGTGCCAACACAAAACCCTCCATATTATATAAGTCATGAAATCAATAATTAAAAAACGCGTCTTGTGCTGGATTCTACTACATTCGCTATAAGAACTGATAAAGGTAAATCGTGCCTGATGGATATGGCAATGGTATTAGATTGGATAGCGACTACTTCATTTCAGGTGCCCAAAATAATGGTTGCTAAAATTGCCAAAATAAAATAATAAGTGTAGTGATCCGAGGACAGCTTTTGCGTACCTAACTACTGCAATTTTTTAAACTTATTGACCAATAAATTGGCCAACGAAATCTTTGATCATCTTGAATGGTATACTGTCTTCCGTTTTTATGTGTCAAGCAAAACTCTGAAATTACGCTGGTTTCCTAATTTTATAGGGCAATTTTGTTTATTATATATTTTTACTATTTTTGTATACTTGATTCTGCATTTATATCTGTTTATAAATTACCATGCCATGTGTAAGATGAGTCGTGTCCAATTATGGCCGGCGCTCTGACTTCTGATCTTTCGTATTATACCACAATGATAAAATATACCTAAAAATCTTTTTTACTCATTTAAAACCTTTTTAAATATGGTGCTTAAGTTTGTATACGCTAAAACAGTAATTTCATCGCAAGAAATATTTCTCCGCTTGTTTCTTTAGCTTCTTTCATAATGAGTGCTGTTCTTTCAATTTCAAGAGAGTATGAACAAATAAAAGTAGTAAATTCAGGCGCTCAACTAGAGAGTGACTGTTTGTTCTGAAGTCGAAGCGAAGAGGTTGTTTCGTAATGAAATTGTGCACGGTTAGTTACGCGAAAGAACTTCCACAAGTTTTCTAAGGAAAATCTCAAATGCATTTCGTGGATTACCTTTATATCTTGTTCGTAAATTTTTAACATAAATATTAAAGGTAATAAAGAATTGAATACATGAGTGAAATGTGCTGATAAGTTTGGTTGTATCTTTGATTATATTATGCCTATGTATAGTTTGGGTAATATGATTATTTTAATTTCTAATACGTATACGGAAATGACATTTTCATTTAGGTCATGAGATGGGAATTTTAAATAATGTTGCATATCACCTTCATCCGTTCATGTATTTTTTTATGTCATAACTGGCAAACGAACTTGTGGTTCACCTGATTTTGAGTGATCACCACCGTCCATAGACACTAACAACACCAGGGGAGTCGAAAGTGCGTTACCAGCCTGTGTTTGAGGGAAAGGGAGTGAGGGGGCAGAGGAGAGGGGAAGGGAGGTGGGCCTCTGGCGCTCTCACTGACCGAACGAAACGCAACGATGCAAGCACTGTTACTTCACGTCGGTTTTATATGAGAGGGTGGTACTACCCCAGACGAGACGACTCATTCATGCTGAAGCCAATAATAGCTTCAGCGTGGCTCTACCACTCTTACAAAAGTGTCTTAGTATAATGTCGGGTTCCTTAGTTAAACAATACTATTGCCAGTACTTATACATCTGCTATTTACTCTTTGGATGTGTGAGTGCTTTTTCCTCTGATATTTTCAGTTTAATTCCCGTTTCTGACGACGAGAACTGATTTCTCTTTTGCTTCATATTAAAGTTTATTGAAGGTGTGGAATCATATTAATATGTCCTCGTATATAAAACAGAATAATAAGAAAATAAAATCACGAAAGTAATCAGTGAATAGAAAACGCGTGCAATTCCAAGAGATGGTCTCCTAGTTTAATAAAATAGAATTTATATCATCTAACCATTCATAGAACATTCATTAATTTTATATAAATAGAAAACTTGGATAATGAAAGCTAATTAACTCAACAATTCACGTACCTATAATCAGAATAAAAATCTATTTCTTCTCACAAAACCGATTTTCACAGAGAAAAAGGTCGCATGAATAAAGAAAACTTATTTAAAAAATTAATCAATACACAGAATAAATATTGAACAACAAAAATAAGGGTTCATTCACGTCAAACATTCAACAAAACCTGACTGGAAAGTAAATTAACCTTTCTGCAGAACGAAACTCATTTACTGAACAACCGCAACGAATGGAGTGTTGGCCCAATCGGAAAATTCCGAATGAAAAGATGAAAACCGGTACGTCCCGGTAAGGAATCAACACTGAAACTCGGTTCTTTGTCAGCTCTATTCATCCGGTTGTACACAAATGCTTTTCTTGGGGGTCGGCTTTCATCGTTTTCTATGGCGGCAATAAAGGTTCCCACGGACACAATGAGCCGGGAAGGCAAGGAGTGATGAAAAGTTCGGAATCTGGGACGCGTCCCCGAGGCGAGCTAGTGATGTGCGCGATTTATTTTTATCGATATCTGTTATTAAACCATTTAATTTTATAACCATAGCGTTTCGGATTAACGAGTTGATAAAATAAACGAAATAATTTTTAACGATGCGGTCGTAGGCCGTTCGTGAGTGTTGTTTAAAATCTTATAATGTGAGTTGTTAGATCTTTTAATATGTGTGAATATTTATGTGACCGTCTTTATGATGTTATGGTGAGGACGCCAGTATATTTTATTTGTCTGAGGTATTATATTGAACTCCATTGATCTATGAATTAATTAATAGCCTATTGAGTACACGAGTGGCTTTTTCAATTGAATCCTTACATCTTTTTATATTGACTATTTAATTAAATTGATACTCGGTGAAGTCTTTAATTGAAATAAATTAATTTCAACAGAAATTTAATTGTATATCAAAATAGGTTCAGACGACGTGGTATTCAATACCCGAATAGATATGACTGCTTTTTGTGTGATAAGCATAGAAGTCAGTTTTGTGGTTGAGTGTTACATTTGACTCTTATGCAATGGAGGGACAAAACTGTTTTTTTTATTGTATGTTAGTAACTTCATGCAGTAATTAGTGATTTAAACTGATTTGTGGGTCTTTATTGGTCGAAATGTGATATGTAGTTTGACGTGTAATGAGAATATCTATCCAATGACATTTACAAGTAAAAACCGTCAATTTTCGACTCAGCTATGTTGTTTGTGAATCAACGATATGTATATACAGTAAATATATAAAAACTGTTTGTTTGCATAATATTAACTATACTTAGTATGGAATTACATAGTCGTCTATATGTAATCGTGACCTCATATTTATTTATTTCAAACAATATTTCTATTAAGTTTCTATGACCTCTCGTACTTCCTATAACATTATAATTAGAATCATTTTTTTTTAATCTTAATAATTGCATTTTTAGTTAGTCATAATTAAATACTTATTTATTTATTAAGTTCTTTTAGAATTGCTTCTACAATATATCGATAAAGAGTTAATACAGCACTATGTTGAGACTATTTGTTCCGTCACTTTTCAATTATTTTTTCGTACTTTCTTCACGGACCATCCAAGACTTAGAGAAAGGATGGTGCTTGGATTTAAAGAATTTTAGGAATTCATTTTGGAAAAGAGTTACAAGTGATAGATTAAGGACAAACTTGTACTATATTAAACAATATTATCTTCTTACTTACTTATTATATTTTAACTAGATAAGTTGAATAATAACATAAAACTATATTAAATTAATTTTGTTGATGTTATTGTAAATAGTACCCAAGTACTACTGGCTTTAGGGTTTAAAGTAACATTGTGTAAATTTAGTGTAAAATTGATGAATTTTTGATTTACCAAATTTTACTCTTATTTTTCCTTTCGTATATATATATATATCTCTAGTGATAAAAAGGCAACGTATTAAGTCCAAAAAACTTTTATCATATATTTGTATGTAATTAATACCCTAATTTAATAATGCAGGTGTATTGTATAACCATAACAAATTAAATATAGTTTTGAGGTAGTCCGGTGAAGCTGTTAAAACCTTGCTTGGTCAATAGCGTAGTCAGTTCGAAAAAAAAAATAGTTTTGAGAGTGTTTTTTAAGTATGGAAAGTTAAAAAAAATTACTCCTCCTTTCGATATAAAGCCCTATTATCTAACTGCTGTGTTACGTACTTTTTGAGTTCAGCACGCTGGACCTCCAAAGCTGGAGGGTTTGTTTGTTTGGTTGAACGTGCTAATCTCAGGAATTACTGGTCCGATTTGAAAAATTCTTTCAGTGTTAGATAGCTCACATATCGAGGAAGGCTTCTTCACGCTAATACCAATAAGAACGGTGCACCAAAAAAGAATGTTTCAAAATTACGGTTTTTTTCCTTTTGAGAGGTTTCACTGCATGTTAGCCTTGCCCAAAGTAACTTTTCCACGCGTACGAAATCGTGAGAACAGCTAGTAAGTAATACAAGATAGTATACATTGGGGGCCTCATCGCCCCCTTTTATCCTACAAAGTACCAACCTGTATAGCTTTTAGTTTTTCTTTTACCAACTTGCGGTCGGTTAATTTATTTAATAAGACGAATTTGAATAGACTATAGCTGTGGAATACTGGACCAGAGTTTCTATATTCTTACCTATACTTCTATTCATTGAAGTTTTAATGTTGGAGTTGAAAGGAAAAAAAGGCTTTTTCTGGCTTATTACTTTTCCGTTCTTTTTAACTCAGTGATGCGGTCAGACACAATGTCTGAAACTAAGAATTATATTTACGTCTAGTTGTTAACCGTCGTAAGTGTTGATCGGTGGAATTATCAATCCGATGTCCGCAGGTTCGAACCCGGGCATTGTACCATCAAATTTTACACTAACACTATCGCATAACGGTGAATGGAAACATCGTAAAAAACCTGAACTTGAGAAATGTTCTTGTACTGTGGATTTCTCAGAGTTTGGAATTGCCAATACGTCATGGGTTGGCGTGGTGATTATGCCCGTATCTTCCTTGAGGAAGAAGCCCTTTTTTTTCGGTGTTCTTATTTCTGCACTTTGCCGGGCGGTTAGGAACTGCCTCTGCAGTGCTTCTACTCAACCCGGCAGGTGTTGACCCCTCATCAGGGTCACGACTTGTAGTCTGGAGAGGGAAGACCCTGACCCTCTCTGACGAATTAATGGGAAGCGCACTGAACACTAATGCGCCTTAACCACGTGCGCCTGTGTTAGGCGACAAACATGCCCGTGTCCATCGCCCACACAGGCCAATGGCCCTGCAGCGAGTCTAGTACAGGCTGATGTTAGTCGTGGTTAAGCACTCATGGATTTTATAAAAAAAATGTTGAGGATTGCTGACAGCAGTGACAACTTAAAACAACGGAATTTAAATTGTGTTCTCTTTTGAATTTTTTAATTAATTATAGTGTAAATTATTGGAATTTCATAATTTGTAAATTGAAATTATTCTCATTAGTCTCTCTTTCACATCTATTGGCACTCCGAATAATAATTATATACTTGTATGCAGTTATTAATTCATCAAACATATGATGGACTGTGCAAGCTCAATACAAAATAGCAATAAAAGATGTACACAGGCCGATATACTACCCATCGCAAGTCTGACGTAAGCCGCGCAAGCAAAATACAGATGGTCACGTTTACTAGCATGTCATGACGCGAAATTATAAATTTATCTCCTGTCAAAAAAATACTGTTCAACGCGCCTAAACAACTTTTCACTATAGAGGCGGGGTAGAGCCACGCTGAAGCTATTTCAGCATGAATGGGTTGGCTCGTCCGGGGTAGTACCACCCGACACACAGAAACACCGACGTGCAGTAACAGTTCTTGCATTGTTGCGTTTCGTTCGGTCAGTGAGAGCGCCGGACAACCCCAAACACAGGGTGACAAAGTACTTGCGACTCTTCTGGTGTTGCTCGGTCGGTGGTGATCACTTAACATCAGGTTACCTACTTGTTCGTTTGCCTCCTATGATATAAAATATTGTAGGTGGTAGAGCTACATTGAAGCTTTTACTGGTTTCAGCATGAATGGGTCGGCTCGCGTGGGGTAGTACCACCCTCTCACAGAAAATCGACGTGAAGTAACAGTGCTTGCATTGTTGCGTTCCGTTCGGTCAGTGAGAGCGCCGGATAAACCATCTCCCCTCCCCCAAACACGAGGTGGTAACGCACTTGCGACTCTTCTGGTGTTGCAAGTGGCTATGGACGGTGGTGATCACTTAACATCAGGTTACCCACTTATTCGTTTGCCTCCTATGATATAAAAAAAACTTCCAAAAATATATATATAAAATCAGTGTAAAGATGCACGTGCGTGTGTTATCCTAATACGACCCACTCATATATAGATTACTACCATCTCGAACGCGTTAATTAAACGCGATATAAGTAAATTAAACCTCATATAGAAATATCACGTACATGCAATTTTACTGTCTACCTCATAACGCGTTAACGAGCGGAGAATTGGTCAATTTAAATACCTCAAACTCACGAATAAATTAAACACATTGTTTTAAATATTACAAAGCGTCCGCACGCGTATTTCTCGTGAGGCAATTATAATTTTTCCTCTAGTGTTTCTTCAAATGATTTTGAACTTTATCTCGTACGGAGTTAAAGCACATTTCGCTTGTTTTAAAAGCTTTGACAACGTAATTGTAAAGGTATTTTAGTATATTGTGAAGTGTTCCGTATCAGAGTAGATTAAAATAATAGTGTTATTTTTTATCTTTATGTACAAAAAATGTATCATAATTTTTGTTTATATATAAAAAGATATGTTATTAATAACTAAACAAAAATACTGAGGCATAGACAATGTCATGTGCTCATATAATTATTGTTTGTGATGTTTTTTTAAAAATTTCTTTTTCGATGCTACCGTCACTTTTGCTTTTCCTCGAGACTGAACTTTATCAGTTTTTAAAGTCCTTTTAATACGAGCTTTCCTCAGATTTGTATTTTCTAAATTTTTGCGCATATTTCAAAGTAATGGTCGATTAAATCTTAATTTTTTTCTTTGTAATACTGATTTTTTTAAATATTTCAGGGAGCATTTTTATTACTTCATTTTGAATCTTAGTAGTACCCCGCGCAGGGCATACGTTAGCTGGGTGGTATGACATGTTCTATTTATACTAATTTCAGACAACCATTGTTGTCGCATGTGATAGAAATCTGATGGGTTTTCTGTACCACAAAACAGTTTGATTGGCTATCACTGTATTTAACAAGCGAATAGACGTTTTCACATTAATAAATCGTTAGTATTTGTTACATGTGAACAGTTATCACAACATATGACATCACAACTTCCCAAACACTCTTCTGGCATTTGTACAAATTTAAACATTTTGGCATATTCATACCGAAGAAAAATCATATACACAAATAGTTGCAACTGTTAATATTATTATTATTCATTAAGGAACCCTAAAACAAAATGGTGTAACTGCATTCGAAATACGAATTTATCAAAATAATGCGCGGAACGTGATCACGCGCGATGTCTTCGGATGAACGTATATCGTGTGGAGTTTGACACGTTGTGCGCGGGAGTTTCGTTTCTTTAACGTATAAAAAACACAGAAAAAAACAATTTTTATTAATCGCCGAGCCATTGTTGGGTGGTCGGCCGACCGTTTGTATTTTATGGTAATGGTAAAAATAAGACATCTTCTACAGTTTAAACTTTATCCAGTTAATACCGGATTTTTATTTTTGACTGTTTTTTATTATTGGACAAATTTTTTATCAATCGAATTGGCGTATCTTACTAACGTTGATTATTCAATCAACTATTCAGTTGGTACGAATTTTATCATTGTATTTGTAAATTATGTAATGAATAATTTTAAAAGTGTCTAGAATGTTGAATTTTAAATGGAACAATCTGATAGTTCTGATGAGAGATTCCCAACTTTGAGAAGCATCTACATAATACCTATTACCTGTATAATGATCTGGCATCGCGCTCAATTTTCACCACGATATTTTTCTTCACTATAGTTCAGGGGGTATATTTTACGGAAAAAGCCCACTTTAGAATCTCAATCAACGTGCAGTTTAGGAGCGTTTGTTATTGGATTTCTGCAATATATTTACGTGATATCTGTAAAGTAATCTTGCATCATGCTCAATTTTCACCATCACTATAGTTTAGGCATATTTTACGCAAAAGGCCCGCATCAGTATAACTTCAGTCCACGAGTAATGTGAGAGCCGTTATAGTTTGATTTCTGCAAAATATTAGAAGAATATCTTATTATGAGTTACTAGCTACTCCATCCGACTTCGTACGGTTGTACCTGCGGTATGACAATATAATTAAATAATATGGCAAATGAACAGTTGAACGGCGATTATGTCAATATTTTTAAAGTTCTCCCTCCTTACTGATATATATACTTACATCTCAATCAATCACACACTTTTTAAATGTACATTTTTAACCTCTAGTTTTTACTTTGCTGAAGGATTTTTCCAAAATGTCCTTTGATAAAAACCATGTCATAACAGTTACAAATAGAACAAAAAAATAATTAGTCAAATAAGTGTAGCCGTTTAATTATTAACTACGAAATTCGTAGAGGAAAATTTCACGTTGTACCGTTATAACTTTTATATAAATCTCTCAAACTAATTATAATGAATTTTAACTTAAAACTGATGCTGGAGAAACTATAACAATAACTAAGCTAAATAAATTGTTTAAAATAATATCTGCTCCTTGGTAATCATCCCTAGATCTGTTTGCCAGTTTTTTTTTTTTTATTGTAGCACGGCAAAATGACTGCACTTTGCCTGATGGTAAGCACGGTACAGTCCAAAAACAATGGCGACCACCGAGTGACACACTATCCATCGCCGGTCGCCGCTGTCATGCCGGCCTGCGAAAAGCTGGATATGCACAGGCTGATCCCGAAACGCGACTCGCAGAGACGAATCACTATGACGGGCTTTTTCGCCATATACATGGTGGTTGCGACCCAGTCAGGCTGTAAAACCCTACCACCACGCTTTCGCCGTTACCTCGTTCGTTATTCAGCAGGTTGCACCATGCGCGGGTGATGTTGACTTGAGTCAGCAAAGACCACCTCCAACCTTTTCCATTCACTCCTTTCATGAGCCACTCTGTTCCACATGATTCCTGCCCATTGTCTGAAGTCCTCGTCCTTTTCTGCGGTCTACCTCTCTTCCTTTTGGCTTCTCTAGGGTACCACCGTGTAACTCTTTTGCTTAATTTGTCGTGTCCCCTTATCACATGGCCAGCCCATTTAAGTCTTGACTTTGATTGTTACATCTGTAGTTTTTGTGTTGTTTCTGATGACGCAGTTTTTCAATCTGTCGATGTACATGTGAAAATAATCAAAGCTTTCTAAGTCAGATAATCAGCTTGACGCTTAATTACTGAGAAATTATGAAATTATTTATTTGTTTCCATCAAACTGGCTTCAATTCTATTCCCGCGGCGGAAATTGTTTGTCTCGTACGTTATAATATTTTGACGGAATATTTTTACAAATTTCACTTTATTAAACGTCGGCGCAAATGTTTTCATATCGTTTCCTGTGAGAAATATTAAATGTATTTTATGAAATAAATCTAGAGAATATCATTGTAAATAAGTTAACAGGGTAGATTGTCATCTTTTATTTTAATATTGCGGATAAATAAAGATGTCATATCGAATGAATATAATAGTTGGATAACAACAGAAGTGTAACGGTGTAAGTTATGAGTGATACGTGGGTATTTCGTCTGTGAATATGAATAGCACAAATATGAATTTCCTTTATTTTGGTAACGATGAAAAAATGAATAATACCTAGTGATTTTTATTACATCCTTATTAATATAATAAATGCGGATGTTTGTTTGTTACGCCTTAACTATTCAAATTATCATGAAATTTTGCATGGCCATATTTTAACCCCAAGTTTGCACTTATCCATAGGATTTTTCAAGCATTTTATATCATACAATCCTTTCCCTGAAAACTATAAACAGAACAAAAAAGAATTAGCTGTATAAGTGCAGCCATTCGGATATAGTACGCTTACATGGGTACATTCGGCTATTGATTTTTATTTATAGAAGGTATTATATCTCTCGATAGGTGGTAGAGCCACGCTGAATTTATTACTGGTTTCAGCATGAATGGGTCAGTTCGCCCGCCATCTTACAGAAAACCGACGTGAAGTAACAGTGCTTGCATTGTTGCGTTTCGTTCGATCGATCGATCCTCTCTCTCCTCCACTGCTCCTCCCCCAAACATAGGGTGGCAACGCACTTGCGACTCTTCTGGTGTTGCAAGTGTCTATGGACGGTGGTGATCACTTAACATCAGGTGACAAACAACATTTATTAACTTTTAGAATTTTTTCGTGACTCCCTTAAAGTTCGTCTTATCAAAATCCTCTAGTACTTCCTTCCTAAGTTTCCTTTCATAGGTGGTAAACGATCTAAGGTTTACGATTTTGTTTAGAGTAATTGTGACGTGGTAAATGGATTTAATTTAATCTAGAAACTATTTTTTTTACTTAATCATATGGCTAAATAGAGTAGTTGTAGGTAGTAGAGGCACGCTGAAGCTATTACTAGTTTCAGCATGAACGGGTCAGTTCGCCCGAGGTACTACCTCCCGACCCACAGAAACCGACGTGAAGTAACAGTGCTTGAATTATTGCGTTTCGTTCGGTCAGTGAGAGCGCCAGATGTCCCCCTCTCCTCCCTCTCTCCCTCAATTCCCCTCTCCCTCGAACACAAGCTGGCAGCGCAATTGCGACTCCCATGGTGTTGCCTCCAATGATATGAAAAAAAGAGGATTCATCTTTTATTATCATCGTATGATTGATTTCTCTATTTGTCGTTGCGACGTTCAATTTATGTGGAACATTGTAGCGTTCAAAACTGGAATACTCTTTAGCACTACCTGGTGACCACGTGCAGAGGAATGTGAGGTGCACTTCCATGTGGACACGAGTAAAATCATTAATTGAAGAAGTATAAACGCTGAGAAGACAAGACGAGAAATGTCTCTTAAGAAAAAAATTATTTAAGACAAATTGCCGCAGTCGATATTCAACCATCAATCGCGGAGATTTCACAAGTATACAGATACAGAATCAGGACAACAATTTATGGGTCATAACATAGAACAAACGCTATCCATAAAGACAAATGCTTATAAGTCTTGAAATAGCGATTTCAATCAACCGTCCGTTCCCGAAAACTCCCAGGAACGTTTATATAAAATTCACCTGGACTGTACCCCGTACCACGGACGTCTCAACAAACTATAATACGATATTATGTCTGTCGTCAGTTACTATATCCGACTCGAAGTTTCAAAGCTGAATTGGTTTTAATTCTGTACGAACGGACAGATTTATCGCCGGCCGCTTCTATTGTGACTAAATATTTTATTGCGTTGCGTTTTTCATTTGTTTTTTTTTTCTCTTTTATTTAAATAACCAGGTTATTTTCGCTCCGGTAGCTCACCTGTATACTGCAGAATGCCCGCCCGCCTAAACATTTTTACACCCGAGCTAGCATTTTTATTGTTCTTATAAACGCCGGCAAAACGTCTGCGCATAGAACCTATCTTTAATTCAATGATCCGAAGATGCTGACATTTTTTGAACTTGTAATACGAGTTATGGTCCATGGACCACGACTCAAAAAAGTTAACGTCTCGTATCCAACGACAATTTCGAGTCTGGTAGTGTATAGCGGTTCAATAATATAGATTCATAAAAACAAAACTGTTATCAGAGATATGCTACATTCCGCTTGTAACGGAGGTAGTAATCAGGTAAACCAGCTCATTGTGGCTTACGCCATTTTGACTGATTAATACAAAATTACATTAAGCATTTGTAGGAATTCGTATAAAAATCAATACATGTGAAAGAGTACCTGAACGTACCTGAATGTTGCTGAAAAAACAACAAATAGCAATGAAACGTTTCTATTGTATATAATACCTATAGTAAATTACTCAATAACAGAATAATTGACAGTAATTTATAACAACCTATTGTCATCTATAATAACCAGCATAAATTGGACGATAAATCAACAACTGACGGTGGAATTGCCGGGAACATTATTATTTCTTAAATCCTATTTAATTCATAATGAAACAAAACACAAATGGATATATAAATAGAGTAAGTAATTGCGGAAAGAAAAACAATTACTCCGTAAGATTGAACAAAAACATTTGTTTAACAAAATGCGAGTGAATTCGACACCGTGTATTTACAGAACATGTGTAATTTTACCCTACACTTTAATGTATTCTTGAAGTGATTTTTTTTAGCCACGTCGTAATTTGGAATTCGATGAGACAGAAGTAAAACGAAAAGTCGACATTAAAAAGAGACAAACATATAGATCTATAGATGTTAACGTAAGAGAGAATGAGATAGAATACATTATGCAGTGTTTCTCGGAATCATGAAGCCTTAGGAGAAAGCGTAATAACCAGCGTGGCTTGCGTGTATTTTTTATTTGAATATTTTATCATTTTTTATAGTTTTTATTTTTATTTTTCGATTTAAATACATTAACTTATATATTTTTCACGACCTTACTATGCGTGCATCGACGTAGTTTCGGATATTGCAATGAACCTGAGCTTCCTAGTTGTAATTGTAGTAGTAAAGCGTATATTATACATACTCACTCAAATGGTGGTAGAGCCACGCAGACTATTATTGGTTTCAGCATGAATGGATCGGCTCGCCCGGGGTAGTACCACCCTCTCACAGAAAACCGACGTGAAGTAACAGTGCTTACATTGTTGCGTTTCGTTCGGTCAGCGAGAGCGCCGGAGATCCACCTCCCCTCCCCTCTCCTCTCCCTTTCACTCCCCTAAACCCTTCCCTCCAAAAAATGGCAACGCACTTGCGACGCCTCTGGTGTTGTTAGTGTCCATGGACGGTGGTGATCACTTAACAGCAGCAACCCACCTGTTCGTTTGCCATCTATGACATAAGAAAGAAAGTTTGCGTTTCTATTTTTCGTTTTAAATACATTAACTCATTTATTACGACCTTAGTATGCATGCATAGACGTAGTTATGGATATTGCAATGAACCTGAGCTTCCTAGTTGTAGTTGTAAAGCGTATATTATACATACTTAGCTCTAATGTATTCGATGTTGTTATAGTGGGAGTAACATGCCCTATACAGTATTTAAGTATGAAGTCTGTAACGCAAAAAGAGAGTAGAGAAAAATAGTATTTTAATTATTAATCCTCAATTGATGAAGTCTTCTATTAATATTATTAGTGGTACATACTAGTAAATACTAGTAACCGTCCAGTGGACATAATTCGATCATAATTAAAGACATTTATATTGTTTAAGATTATTGAGTGTTTTTTATTACCAAGAATATTCTAGATTACGTCTTATATGCCTGTAATAGGAATATAAACTTATAAATAAAGATCACGACTCCTCGATGGTACGAAAAAAAATATATTTACCAATTTTTTATTGCTTCATTCTTTAATAACTAATATTAAAAATATAAGAAAATCGGTTGTAAAATGGCGGAGATAGATTTACTTGACAGTTTTATGTCTGCTTATTAATAATATCAGCATGTAAGAGGCAACCTATAACCCATTGCAGGGCCATAGGAGTTTTCCCTAAGGAAGATATGGGCATAATCACCGCGCCAGCCCACGACGTATTGGCTATTTCAAACTCTGCGAGATCCACAGTTCTATGTTTCCCACATACAGTAGTGCTACAAGAAACTTCTCAGGTTCAGGTTTCCTCACGATGTTTTCCTTCACCGTCAGCCAATAATATTACGAAAAATACTTGGCTAATATATAAATATTACTAAAAAAATTCAGTTGTTTTCCAGTCGGATATTTTTGTTTCTCATTATTAATAATTCTATTTGACAAAGTCGCCAGTGTTATGTGAATATATACGAAATTAAATATCCTGTTGTTATTTACGGCGAACCACATCAAAGAGTTTATCTCCTATTATTATCAATAATGTCGCACGCACGCTGAGCGATGTACCGCCTACTCCATAACCTAAAAACGGGAGGACCATTAATATTTGTGTTGATTGACTGGCGACGTTTCGTCACGTATACTTTTTGTTACAAGAATAAATAAAATCTGTTAAATTTACTTTATTGACTAGCTTCAGTTATTCGTTATACCTCTGATTTAAGCTAATTTAAAAGTATGAGATGTTTTAGATATATTTTACAAATCTGTTGAATAAAACTATAGCAATCTCTGGTCTTTAAAATTCCGTAAAAAAAATGGTTGTCGGTAAAGTCGGTTTACGGACGATTTTTTACGTTTACGGTTAATTTTACGTGATAACTTCATAAGAAAAGTGATGGAAAATTGCATATTTTTATGAATTATTCATTATATAGATAGATGCTTCACAAGACGCTTTGGCCGATCGTGCCTCTCTTTCGCTTGGACGCTCGGCTCAGGCGGAATGTGGCAATGCGACGTGTTTACGGTGCTTGCAGCCGCCGTTCTTCGATTTATAAGAAGTTATCACGTCAAATTCAGTGGTAATAGGGCAATACATCTGTCGAAGTGAATGCAATTCATACAACAATCGTAAAAATTCGCACGAGTACATTGGGTATCTTTCACCAAAAAAAAAAATGTAACCAAGAAATAACTTAAATCTATATTAACGTCGTAGTCCGGTGAAACTGTAAAGACCTTGTCAGGTCAATAGCATAGTCAGTTCGAGAAAACAAAAAAAATTAACGCCAGTGAAGTCATAGACAAAAGTTTGTAATAGTAAAAAGTATACCCACACTTAACTTTATATGAATTCCATAAATAGTTACAGAACAAAAAAATGAAGATATTCAGTTGAAAAACAGTGTGTAAAATTGTGTTCGCTGTTGTTGTTCGTCACAAAACAACCACACTTAACTTTATATGAATTCCATAAATAGTTACAAAACAAAAAAAAAAGATATACAATTGAAAAACAGTGGGTAAAATTATACTGGCTGTTATTGTTCGTCACAAAACAGTCGGCGATATTTTCGGGAGCGTAATATGACGACAGTATTGGTTGACAATGAATGTCCCGTCCACACTAGCGGCTGCTGGGAGGTAAGTGGTGTAATGTCAGTTTGAACAGGGCACATAGGTTACATTGTAAACGGGGCACGTGAGGTGCTCCTTTGATCTTGCAGCGCTAGTCCGTTTTAACAGGGCTGTGCCTAACGTTTTTCTATTTTTATAATAATTCAATTTGTGTGCTGTTATCTGTTCATTGTAGAATTTCATAGTGTACTCGTAATAATATTGAATTTTAATAATTACATAATTGTATACGTATGAAGTTATAGATGGATGTTATATATTTATGTTACATTTATGTTATAGTAGCGGGCCCGGCGGACGTTATACTGCCCTGGTAATAAAAAAAACCTTGACAAATTATATATAAAACTACCTCAGGAACCACTTTATGTACTTGAGAAAACCGTATTTAATCCGTTCAGTCGTTTTTGAGCTTATCGCGAACAGACAGACAGATGTCGCAGGGAACTTTTATTTTTATATATCATAAGTGATTACCACCGTCCATAGATACTTGCAACACCAGGGGAGTCGCAAGTAGTGCATTGCCAGCCTGTGTTGGAGGGGGAGGAAGGGGAAAGTGGTAGGGGAGGGGAGGTGGGTCTCCGGCGCTCTCACTGACCGAACGAAACGCAACAATGCAAGCACTGTTACTTCACGTCGGTTTTCT
>MU158731.1:1242637-1260646 GCA_015888305.1 Antheraea pernyi | reverse complement strand
CTCTTTCCCAGGGGATATTTTAACAGGCTTAGTATAAAATTAAATGGTGGAATGGTAGATAACCTCGAGCTGGGTCTCCGGAGCACCGATGCCGAGGTTGAGTTTAGTGGCGGTGATGGAGACGGGGGAGATGTTGAAGCTGTCGTCGGGTCCAGGGGGGAGGTTCCCGAGGACCAGGTCCGCGAGCTGCTCAGCGCCCGAGCTGAGCCGCACGAGGCAGGCGGCCGCGCGGGGCTCCTCCGACGGCAACCCTAACCACAATCCCACAATACAACCCCAGAATCGAGAGATTCTGACGGGCTCTTGGAATGTCATGTAATCGATTTTATATGCCATTCTATATTTTGTAATATTGCTGCTATTTTACGTAATGGGTAACCTGTAGGTGGTAGAGCCACGCTGAAGCTATTTCAGCATGAATGGGTTGGCTCGTCCGGGGTAGTACCACCCGACACACAGAAACACCGACGTGCAGTAACAGTTCTTGCATTGTTGCGTTTCGTTCGGTCAGTGAGAGCGCCGGACAACCCCAAACACAGGGTGACAAAGTACTTGCGACTCTTCTGGTGTTGCTCGGTCGGTGGTGATCACTTAACATCAGGTTACCTACTTGTTCGTTTGCCTCCTATGATATAAAATATTGTAGGTGGTAGAGCTACATTGAAGCTTTTACTGGTTTCAGCATGAATGGGTCGGCTCGCGTGGGGTAGTACCACCCTCTCACAGAAAATCGACGTGAAGTAACAGTGCTTGCATTGTTGCGTTCCGTTCGGTCAGTGAGAGCGCCGGATAAACCATCTCCCCTCCCCCAAACACGAGGTGGTAACGCACTTGCGACTCTTCTGGTGTTGCAAGTGGCTATGGACGGTGGTGATCACTTAACATCAGGTTACCCACTTATTCGTTTGCCTCCTATGATATAAAAAAAACTTCCAAAAATATATATATAAAATCAGTGTAAAGATGCACGTGCGTGTGTTATCCTAATACGACCCACTCATATATAGATTACTACCATCTCGAACGCGTTAATTAAACGCGATATAAGTAAATTAAACCTCATATAGAAATATCACGTACATGCAATTTTACTGTCTACCTCATAACGCGTTAACGAGCGGAGAATTGGTCAATTTAAATACCTCAAACTCACGAATAAATTAAACACATTGTTTTAAATATTACAAAGCGTCCGCACGCGTATTTCTCGTGAGGCAATTATAATTTTTCCTCTAGTGTTTCTTCAAATGATTTTGAACTTTATCTCGTACGGAGTTAAAGCACATTTCGCTTGTTTTAAAAGCTTTGACAACGTAATTGTAAAGGTATTTTAGTATATTGTGAAGTGTTCCGTATCAGAGTAGATTAAAATAATAGTGTTATTTTTTATCTTTATGTACAAAAAATGTATCATAATTTTTGTTTATATATAAAAAGATATGTTATTAATAACTAAACAAAAATACTGAGGCATAGACAATGTCATGTGCTCATATAATTATTGTTTGTGATGTTTTTTTAAAAATTTCTTTTTCGATGCTACCGTCACTTTTGCTTTTCCTCGAGACTGAACTTTATCAGTTTTTAAAGTCCTTTTAATACGAGCTTTCCTCAGATTTGTATTTTCTAAATTTTTGCGCATATTTCAAAGTAATGGTCGATTAAATCTTAATTTTTTTCTTTGTAATACTGATTTTTTTAAATATTTCAGGGAGCATTTTTATTACTTCATTTTGAATCTTAGTAGTACCCCGCGCAGGGCATACGTTAGCTGGGTGGTATGACATGTTCTATTTATACTAATTTCAGACAACCATTGTTGTCGCATGTGATAGAAATCTGATGGGTTTTCTGTACCACAAAACAGTTTGATTGGCTATCACTGTATTTAACAAGCGAATAGACGTTTTCACATTAATAAATCGTTAGTATTTGTTACATGTGAACAGTTATCACAACATATGACATCACAACTTCCCAAACACTCTTCTGGCATTTGTACAAATTTAAACATTTTGGCATATTCATACCGAAGAAAAATCATATACACAAATAGTTGCAACTGTTAATATTATTATTATTCATTAAGGAACCCTAAAACAAAATGGTGTAACTGCATTCGAAATACGAATTTATCAAAATAATGCGCGGAACGTGATCACGCGCGATGTCTTCGGATGAACGTATATCGTGTGGAGTTTGACACGTTGTGCGCGGGAGTTTCGTTTCTTTAACGTATAAAAAACACAGAAAAAAACAATTTTTATTAATCGCCGAGCCATTGTTGGGTGGTCGGCCGACCGTTTGTATTTTATGGTAATGGTAAAAATAAGACATCTTCTACAGTTTAAACTTTATCCAGTTAATACCGGATTTTTATTTTTGACTGTTTTTTATTATTGGACAAATTTTTTATCAATCGAATTGGCGTATCTTACTAACGTTGATTATTCAATCAACTATTCAGTTGGTACGAATTTTATCATTGTATTTGTAAATTATGTAATGAATAATTTTAAAAGTGTCTAGAATGTTGAATTTTAAATGGAACAATCTGATAGTTCTGATGAGAGATTCCCAACTTTGAGAAGCATCTACATAATACCTATTACCTGTATAATGATCTGGCATCGCGCTCAATTTTCACCACGATATTTTTCTTCACTATAGTTCAGGGGGTATATTTTACGGAAAAAGCCCACTTTAGAATCTCAATCAACGTGCAGTTTAGGAGCGTTTGTTATTGGATTTCTGCAATATATTTACGTGATATCTGTAAAGTAATCTTGCATCATGCTCAATTTTCACCATCACTATAGTTTAGGCATATTTTACGCAAAAGGCCCGCATCAGTATAACTTCAGTCCACGAGTAATGTGAGAGCCGTTATAGTTTGATTTCTGCAAAATATTAGAAGAATATCTTATTATGAGTTACTAGCTACTCCATCCGACTTCGTACGGTTGTACCTGCGGTATGACAATATAATTAAATAATATGGCAAATGAACAGTTGAACGGCGATTATGTCAATATTTTTAAAGTTCTCCCTCCTTACTGATATATATACTTACATCTCAATCAATCACACACTTTTTAAATGTACATTTTTAACCTCTAGTTTTTACTTTGCTGAAGGATTTTTCCAAAATGTCCTTTGATAAAAACCATGTCATAACAGTTACAAATAGAACAAAAAAATAATTAGTCAAATAAGTGTAGCCGTTTAATTATTAACTACGAAATTCGTAGAGGAAAATTTCACGTTGTACCGTTATAACTTTTATATAAATCTCTCAAACTAATTATAATGAATTTTAACTTAAAACTGATGCTGGAGAAACTATAACAATAACTAAGCTAAATAAATTGTTTAAAATAATATCTGCTCCTTGGTAATCATCCCTAGATCTGTTTGCCAGTTTTTTTTTTTTTATTGTAGCACGGCAAAATGACTGCACTTTGCCTGATGGTAAGCACGGTACAGTCCAAAAACAATGGCGACCACCGAGTGACACACTATCCATCGCCGGTCGCCGCTGTCATGCCGGCCTGCGAAAAGCTGGATATGCACAGGCTGATCCCGAAACGCGACTCGCAGAGACGAATCACTATGACGGGCTTTTTCGCCATATACATGGTGGTTGCGACCCAGTCAGGCTGTAAAACCCTACCACCACGCTTTCGCCGTTACCTCGTTCGTTATTCAGCAGGTTGCACCATGCGCGGGTGATGTTGACTTGAGTCAGCAAAGACCACCTCCAACCTTTTCCATTCACTCCTTTCATGAGCCACTCTGTTCCACATGATTCCTGCCCATTGTCTGAAGTCCTCGTCCTTTTCTGCGGTCTACCTCTCTTCCTTTTGGCTTCTCTAGGGTACCACCGTGTAACTCTTTTGCTTAATTTGTCGTGTCCCCTTATCACATGGCCAGCCCATTTAAGTCTTGACTTTGATTGTTACATCTGTAGTTTTTGTGTTGTTTCTGATGACGCAGTTTTTCAATCTGTCGATGTACATGTGAAAATAATCAAAGCTTTCTAAGTCAGATAATCAGCTTGACGCTTAATTACTGAGAAATTATGAAATTATTTATTTGTTTCCATCAAACTGGCTTCAATTCTATTCCCGCGGCGGAAATTGTTTGTCTCGTACGTTATAATATTTTGACGGAATATTTTTACAAATTTCACTTTATTAAACGTCGGCGCAAATGTTTTCATATCGTTTCCTGTGAGAAATATTAAATGTATTTTATGAAATAAATCTAGAGAATATCATTGTAAATAAGTTAACAGGGTAGATTGTCATCTTTTATTTTAATATTGCGGATAAATAAAGATGTCATATCGAATGAATATAATAGTTGGATAACAACAGAAGTGTAACGGTGTAAGTTATGAGTGATACGTGGGTATTTCGTCTGTGAATATGAATAGCACAAATATGAATTTCCTTTATTTTGGTAACGATGAAAAAATGAATAATACCTAGTGATTTTTATTACATCCTTATTAATATAATAAATGCGGATGTTTGTTTGTTACGCCTTAACTATTCAAATTATCATGAAATTTTGCATGGCCATATTTTAACCCCAAGTTTGCACTTATCCATAGGATTTTTCAAGCATTTTATATCATACAATCCTTTCCCTGAAAACTATAAACAGAACAAAAAAGAATTAGCTGTATAAGTGCAGCCATTCGGATATAGTACGCTTACATGGGTACATTCGGCTATTGATTTTTATTTATAGAAGGTATTATATCTCTCGATAGGTGGTAGAGCCACGCTGAATTTATTACTGGTTTCAGCATGAATGGGTCAGTTCGCCCGCCATCTTACAGAAAACCGACGTGAAGTAACAGTGCTTGCATTGTTGCGTTTCGTTCGATCGATCGATCCTCTCTCTCCTCCACTGCTCCTCCCCCAAACATAGGGTGGCAACGCACTTGCGACTCTTCTGGTGTTGCAAGTGTCTATGGACGGTGGTGATCACTTAACATCAGGTGACAAACAACATTTATTAACTTTTAGAATTTTTTCGTGACTCCCTTAAAGTTCGTCTTATCAAAATCCTCTAGTACTTCCTTCCTAAGTTTCCTTTCATAGGTGGTAAACGATCTAAGGTTTACGATTTTGTTTAGAGTAATTGTGACGTGGTAAATGGATTTAATTTAATCTAGAAACTATTTTTTTTACTTAATCATATGGCTAAATAGAGTAGTTGTAGGTAGTAGAGGCACGCTGAAGCTATTACTAGTTTCAGCATGAACGGGTCAGTTCGCCCGAGGTACTACCACCCGACCCACAGAAACCGACGTGAAGTAACAGTGCTTGAATTATTGCGTTTCGTTCGGTCAGTGAGAGCGCCAGATGTCCCCCTCTCCTCCCTCTCTCCCTCAATTCCCCTCTCCCTCGAACACAAGCTGGCAGCGCAATTGCGACTCCCATGGTGTTGCCTCCAATGATATGAAAAAAAGAGGATTCATCTTTTATTATCATCGTATGATTGATTTCTCTATTTGTCGTTGCGACGTTCAATTTATGTGGAACATTGTAGCGTTCAAAACTGGAATACTCTTTAGCACTACCTGGTGACCACGTGCAGAGGAATGTGAGGTGCACTTCCATGTGGACACGAGTAAAATCATTAATTGAAGAAGTATAAACGCTGAGAAGACAAGACGAGAAATGTCTCTTAAGAAAAAAATTATTTAAGACAAATTGCCGCAGTCGATATTCAACCATCAATCGCGGAGATTTCACAAGTATACAGATACAGAATCAGGACAACAATTTATGGGTCATAACATAGAACAAACGCTATCCATAAAGACAAATGCTTATAAGTCTTGAAATAGCGATTTCAATCAACCGTCCGTTCCCGAAAACTCCCAGGAACGTTTATATAAAATTCACCTGGACTGTACCCCGTACCACGGACGTCTCAACAAACTATAATACGATATTATGTCTGTCGTCAGTTACTATATCCGACTCGAAGTTTCAAAGCTGAATTGGTTTTAATTCTGTACGAACGGACAGATTTATCGCCGGCCGCTTCTATTGTGACTAAATATTTTATTGCGTTGCGTTTTTCATTTGTTTTTTTTTTCTCTTTTATTTAAATAACCAGGTTATTTTCGCTCCGGTAGCTCACCTGTATACTGCAGAATGCCCGCCCGCCTAAACATTTTTACACCCGAGCTAGCATTTTTATTGTTCTTATAAACGCCGGCAAAACGTCTGCGCATAGAACCTATCTTTAATTCAATGATCCGAAGATGCTGACATTTTTTGAACTTGTAATACGAGTTATGGTCCATGGACCACGACTCAAAAAAGTTAACGTCTCGTATCCAACGACAATTTCGAGTCTGGTAGTGTATAGCGGTTCAATAATATAGATTCATAAAAACAAAACTGTTATCAGAGATATGCTACATTCCGCTTGTAACGGAGGTAGTAATCAGGTAAACCAGCTCATTGTGGCTTACGCCATTTTGACTGATTAATACAAAATTACATTAAGCATTTGTAGGAATTCGTATAAAAATCAATACATGTGAAAGAGTACCTGAACGTACCTGAATGTTGCTGAAAAAACAACAAATAGCAATGAAACGTTTCTATTGTATATAATACCTATAGTAAATTACTCAATAACAGAATAATTGACAGTAATTTATAACAACCTATTGTCATCTATAATAACCAGCATAAATTGGACGATAAATCAACAACTGACGGTGGAATTGCCGGGAACATTATTATTTCTTAAATCCTATTTAATTCATAATGAAACAAAACACAAATGGATATATAAATAGAGTAAGTAATTGCGGAAAGAAAAACAATTACTCCGTAAGATTGAACAAAAACATTTGTTTAACAAAATGCGAGTGAATTCGACACCGTGTATTTACAGAACATGTGTAATTTTACCCTACACTTTAATGTATTCTTGAAGTGATTTTTTTTAGCCACGTCGTAATTTGGAATTCGATGAGACAGAAGTAAAACGAAAAGTCGACATTAAAAAGAGACAAACATATAGATCTATAGATGTTAATACACGCAAGCCACGCTGGTTATTACGCTTTCTCCTAAGGCTTCATGATTCCGAGAAACACTGCATAATGTATTCTATCTCATTCTCTCTTACGTTAACATCTATAGAATGAGATAGAATACATTATGCAGTGTTTCTCGGAATCATGAAGCCTTAGGAGAAAGCGTAATAACCAGCGTGGCTTGCGTGTATTTTTTATTTGAATATTTTATCATTTTTTATAGTTTTTATTTTTATTTTTCGATTTAAATACATTAACTTATATATTTTTCACGACCTTACTATGCGTGCATCGACGTAGTTTCGGATATTGCAATGAACCTGAGCTTCCTAGTTGTAATTGTAGTAGTAAAGCGTATATTATACATACTCACTCAAATGGTGGTAGAGCCACGCAGACTATTATTGGTTTCAGCATGAATGGATCGGCTCGCCCGGGGTAGTACCACCCTCTCACAGAAAACCGACGTGAAGTAACAGTGCTTACATTGTTGCGTTTCGTTCGGTCAGCGAGAGCGCCGGAGATCCACCTCCCCTCCCCTCTCCTCTCCCTTTCACTCCCCTAAACCCTTCCCTCCAAAAAATGGCAACGCACTTGCGACGCCTCTGGTGTTGTTAGTGTCCATGGACGGTGGTGATCACTTAACAGCAGCAACCCACCTGTTCGTTTGCCATCTATGACATAAGAAAGAAAGTTTGCGTTTCTATTTTTCGTTTTAAATACATTAACTCATTTATTACGACCTTAGTATGCATGCATAGACGTAGTTATGGATATTGCAATGAACCTGAGCTTCCTAGTTGTAGTTGTAAAGCGTATATTATACATACTTAGCTCTAATGTATTCGATGTTGTTATAGTGGGAGTAACATGCCCTATACAGTATTTAAGTATGAAGTCTGTAACGCAAAAAGAGAGTAGAGAAAAATAGTATTTTAATTATTAATCCTCAATTGATGAAGTCTTCTATTAATATTATTAGTGGTACATACTAGTAAATACTAGTAACCGTCCAGTGGACATAATTCGATCATAATTAAAGACATTTATATTGTTTAAGATTATTGAGTGTTTTTTATTACCAAGAATATTCTAGATTACGTCTTATATGCCTGTAATAGGAATATAAACTTATAAATAAAGATCACGACTCCTCGATGGTACGAAAAAAAATATATTTACCAATTTTTTATTGCTTCATTCTTTAATAACTAATATTAAAAATATAAGAAAATCGGTTGTAAAATGGCGGAGATAGATTTACTTGACAGTTTTATGTCTGCTTATTAATAATATCAGCATGTAAGAGGCAACCTATAACCCATTGCAGGGCCATAGGAGTTTTCCCTAAGGAAGATATGGGCATAATCACCGCGCCAGCCCACGACGTATTGGCTATTTCAAACTCTGCGAGATCCACAGTTCTATGTTTCCCACATACAGTAGTGCTACAAGAAACTTCTCAGGTTCAGGTTTCCTCACGATGTTTTCCTTCACCGTCAGCCAATAATATTACGAAAAATACTTGGCTAATATATAAATATTACTAAAAAAATTCAGTTGTTTTCCAGTCGGATATTTTTGTTTCTCATTATTAATAATTCTATTTGACAAAGTCGCCAGTGTTATGTGAATATATACGAAATTAAATATCCTGTTGTTATTTACGGCGAACCACATCAAAGAGTTTATCTCCTATTATTATCAATAATGTCGCACGCACGCTGAGCGATGTACCGCCTACTCCATAACCTAAAAACGGGAGGACCATTAATATTTGTGTTGATTGACTGGCGACGTTTCGTCACGTATACTTTTTGTTACAAGAATAAATAAAATCTGTTAAATTTACTTTATTGACTAGCTTCAGTTATTCGTTATACCTCTGATTTAAGCTAATTTAAAAGTATGAGATGTTTTAGATATATTTTACAAATCTGTTGAATAAAACTATAGCAATCTCTGGTCTTTAAAATTCCGTAAAAAAAATGGTTGTCGGTAAAGTCGGTTTACGGACGATTTTTTACGTTTACGGTTAATTTTACGTGATAACTTCATAAGAAAAGTGATGGAAAATTGCATATTTTTATGAATTATTCATTATATAGATAGATGCTTCACAAGACGCTTTGGCCGATCGTGCCTCTCTTTCGCTTGGACGCTCGGCTCAGGCGGAATGTGGCAATGCGACGTGTTTACGGTGCTTGCAGCCGCCGTTCTTCGATTTATAAGAAGTTATCACGTCAAATTCAGTGGTAATAGGGCAATACATCTGTCGAAGTGAATGCAATTCATACAACAATCGTAAAAATTCGCACGAGTACATTGGGTATCTTTCACCAAAAAAAAAAATGTAACCAAGAAATAACTTAAATCTATATTAACGTCGTAGTCCGGTGAAACTGTAAAGACCTTGTCAGGTCAATAGCATAGTCAGTTCGAGAAAACAAAAAAAATTAACGCCAGTGAAGTCATAGACAAAAGTTTGTAATAGTAAAAAGTATACCCACACTTAACTTTATATGAATTCCATAAATAGTTACAGAACAAAAAAATGAAGATATTCAGTTGAAAAACAGTGTGTAAAATTGTGTTCGCTGTTGTTGTTCGTCACAAAACAACCACACTTAACTTTATATGAATTCCATAAATAGTTACAAAACAAAAAAAAAAGATATACAATTGAAAAACAGTGGGTAAAATTATACTGGCTGTTATTGTTCGTCACAAAACAGTCGGCGATATTTTCGGGAGCGTAATATGACGACAGTATTGGTTGACAATGAATGTCCCGTCCACACTAGCGGCTGCTGGGAGGTAAGTGGTGTAATGTCAGTTTGAACAGGGCACATAGGTTACATTGTAAACGGGGCACGTGAGGTGCTCCTTTGATCTTGCAGCGCTAGTCCGTTTTAACAGGGCTGTGCCTAACGTTTTTCTATTTTTATAATAATTCAATTTGTGTGCTGTTATCTGTTCATTGTAGAATTTCATAGTGTACTCGTAATAATATTGAATTTTAATAATTACATAATTGTATACGTATGAAGTTATAGATGGATGTTATATATTTATGTTACATTTATGTTATAGTAGCGGGCCCGGCGGACGTTATACTGCCCTGGTAATAAAAAAAACCTTGACAAATTATATATAAAACTACCTCAGGAACCACTTTATGTACTTGAGAAAACCGTATTTAATCCGTTCAGTCGTTTTTGAGCTTATCGCGAACAGACAGACAGATGTCGCAGGGAACTTTTATTTTTATATATCATAAGTGATTACCACCGTCCATAGATACTTGCAACACCAGGGGAGTCGCAAGTAGTGCATTGCCAGCCTGTGTTGGAGGGGGAGGAAGGGGAAAGTGGTAGGGGAGGGGAGGTGGGTCTCCGGCGCTCTCACTGACCGAACGAAACGCAACAATGCAAGCACTGTTACTTCACGTCGGTTTTCTGTGAGAGAGTGGTACTACCCTGGGCGAGCCGATCCATTCATGCTGAAACCAATAATAGCTTCAGCGTGACTCTACCACCTACAGAATACATACATACATACATATTATTTTATAATATGTAGTAATGACGTATTTATCTTAAAAAGTTGAACCCGATCGAGTTTCTTGCCGGTTCTTCTCGATGACTGGGCTGTTTTCCGAACCGGTGGTAGGTTTGATGTTAACAAGCACCTTCTTAGGGCCTAAATTGATTTTTTTTTCATGTTTTGCATGTTTGTATTTGTTACGTTTTATAATTACTACTTAAAATAACTTTTAAATCGAGGAATCGGTTATCATTTAGATCGAAAATTGATCATAAATTATTGTACCGTATAGTGCATAGTTAATTGTAGACTTTCGAGCACAAACTTTGGAAAAGCAATAGTAAACATAAGTTAAATAGTTAGTTAAAATAATACGATTTTATATTCGTTTGTTCTAAGCATCCCGAGTTCAAATTATTAATAAATCGTTGAATATTAATCCTTATATTCATCATCATCATTACCCTTATCCCACTTAAGTAGGGTCGGCACAACATGTTTTCTTTTTCCACTCTCTCCTATCAAATGTCATTTCAGTATTCACACCTTTTACGCACATATCGTTTTTCATGCAATCTCCATCCATACCTTTTTCGGTCTTCCTCTACTCGTATATCCGTCCACAAACATACTCAACACTTTTCTAGTTACATGGTTTTCATCTCTCCTCATGACATGCCCATACCATGCTAACCTATTGCTATTTTCAAACTTAATCTTAATATTATATTAATAATATTAATCCTTATATTATTTTACGTTATATCATCCTAACTAATATTATAAATGGGAACGTAAGTTTGTTTGTCACGTTTCACGCCTTAATTATATTTAATTTTTATTACGGAATTGTATACCGAAAAGGATATACCCTTCACCCAGATATTTTTCCCAAGAGTTAGGTCAACTCCATATTAATGCGAGCGATCCCGCGAGCAAAAACTAGTAAACATATAGGGATACAAATTATCAAAATATTGTCTTTACAATTGACTTCGAATTAGAATGACACCCTGAATTCCAGATGAGGATAAATTGGAGGTAGTTTTTGATAACCCTAAAGTTCACAGAGTATCTAAACTATAGAGTTTACTTTGGCATCATTCAAATGTATGAAGTCGCTATTTACGTTTGACCAGAGCACTCATTACAGATTGTTATTGGAATAATAAAGAGAGAGGGATACTCGCATCCGTCTATCTGCGATCGTAACGCGTTTCCGAGTATTACTATTCCATTGCGAAATCGCTTTATTCTCTTGGCATTTCTGCGAAGTGGAACTTCTGTTTTTGTTTATTAATCTATGTTTATATGAACTAGTTTTACGGTTGATGGAATGTTTGGAATGGAGAAAAAATTGTTACGTTTTATGCTAATAATTTCGTTAGTACGCGGCTCGGCAAAGGTCGTCGGGCTAAGAGTCTCTTATGTAATAAGTTTTAAAAATAGAGAATTTTAGTGTTTCATATACTGTTTATTGTTTATGTTAGTTTATTAGAAACGTTTTTAGAAGCCGTTACAATTGTTAGTAATTCCTTGTATTATACTACCTTGTAGTATACTAACGAGTAAGATTGTCGACGTAACGTAACGAGTAAGAAAATTTTGACAGAAATAAAGAAAACACATTTCTTTGCAATACACGAGTAAATATGGTTATGCATTGCAGGTACCTACATACATTACATACATTTATACTGATATTATAAAGCTAGAGGGTTTGTTTGTTTGGTTGAACGCGTTAATCACAGGAACTACTCGTCATTCGTCCGATTTGAAAAATTATTTTAGTGTTAGATAGCTCAGTTATCGAGGATTATATATTATAGGTCATTTGGGGTGTAAGGGGTGTCGACTAACATCTAAGGCTTGAGACATCCAAGCCAACCTCACCTGCACGTGGTGCACCCTGCTGAATAACGAACGAAGCAATGGCGAAAGCGAGGTGGTATGGTTTTACAGCCTGACTGGGTCGCAACCATGGTGGTTGTATATGGTATATGGCGAAAAAGCCCGTCATAGTGATTCGTTTCTGCGGGTGCGTTTCGGGATCAGCCTGTGCGTATCCAGCTTTTCGCAGGCCGGCATGACAGCGGTGACCGGCCATGGATAGTGTGTCACTCGGTGGTCGCTCTTATTTTTGGATTGTACTGTGCTTACCATCAGGCACAGTGTAGTCATTTTGCCGTGCTACAATGAAAAAAATATATATATATATTCCGTCATGCCAAGACCAATAGGAGCGGAGCGCCAATGAGGAATGTTTTAAATTCGGGCTTGTTTAGCGTTAGCCCAAAGCACCTATTCCACGCGGCAAAGTCGCGGGCAGAAACTAGCTATCTATATATCAGATTTTTACCCTCACTTCGCTATAAGACATTTTAATATATCTTCAAGAATCGCTAACAAACTTTTAATTTCCAAAATTATGTACAATGATTTCAAAGATCTAAGAAACAATACCGACAGCAGTCTACAGCATTGCTGACGCCCACATAACTAAAATTTATTATATAAACGAGCAGTAAAATTTTATCGCTAACTCGCGTGGGTAATTTTTGTTGTCACCTAAATAGGTGTAAACACAAATATGTCAACAGATCGCCCTATAAAATGTGTACAGTGCCCGTTACGTGTGTCAGCGATCTCGCGAACGATAAAGTTTCGGAATGTCCCGTAGGGCACGCTGTAAGGTTGGCTATCTTCTATCCATAAGATATATGACTGTATTAGCTAATGAAATATAAAAGTTATGCAGCTACAATATGTCTATAAGGAGCGTAATTTAAAATGTATGGACTTTTTGATTAGAGTGGAAAACTAACAATATAGAATTTAAGATATTTTTGAAAAAAATCTTCTTGGAATGTTGTAGGCTGTATGGCTGTCGTAGCTTGTTAAGGATTTACAATACAAAATGTCTACCAGAAAGTAAGATGAAATGAAAACGTTTGAGGTTGAGCAGGTCGTTTGGAGCAGCGCTGGTACCAACGAACAAAAGAGCCGCGAATAATAAATATTTATTACTCTAGGAGAAGTTTATGAAATTCGTAACAAAAACTGTGGTGTCTACTATACGGTAGTTCTTATATGAATTTGTAATAAAATCTCAGAAAAAATCATATAATTCCGTACTGAAGAGAACCTGAATCTTGGATCTATAAATTTATGAAAAACGTCCGTCCTCTTTGCTACCATATTCTGAACCCATTGGTAACGTAATTGAAGCATTGGCATAATACAATAACCTAAAGTTTAGAATCGAAAATACGTTATTCAGCGTATCGTTAAATATGCAATCATATTGGTACAGCATTTTTAAGACTCGCCCGGTTCATTATAATTACCCTCAGATTGAAAATAAGCATGCCGGTGGCTGCAATTAATTGAAAGCTACCCTTACCATAATAATCTTCGGCGTACTTCAAATTGGATAATATTGCCTTAAAATACAACCAACTATCATGAAACTGATAGAGGGATGTCGTAATTAGAACTAAGGAGACAGTTGCAAAAAGAGATACAAATAAGAAATCAAGTGCCCCAGTCATTCTAGAAATATCTGCAGTAATACGTTTAATGATTTTATAGTTGCGGGTACCAACCAGTTTGTTTTTCTTGCAAAAATCTTTTGAAACCAAAACAGTTATATATTTAAAGATATCTAAGTACTAAGATATTATAATCCACTAAAGAGTGTCGCAGAAAAAAACTATCCATAAAACACAGTCATACGTCTAATGACGTCATTAAAATATGAAAAAAAAACACTATCATTATAATTTAAAAATGAAAATCTTTTTAAAGTAAACGCACCGTAAAAAAACTTACATTACGACGTGAGACTTGTGCTAAAGACCAGCGCGTCGACAAAGTGCCTTAAATTTTTAATTGCGGACCGCCTTATGATTATTATTCTGCTTTGTGCATTCACCGGGCGATATGTGTGAAGTTTTTCCGGTATAACATGTAAACGTTAGCGGTTTGGTCTAAATGTATTTCTATAAGATTTTTTAAAAGTGAAAACTTGTTTAAACGCGATGAGTGGTATTAAAGGACATACAGAAAGAAAGAAATACTTTATTGTTGGAACAACCATACAATTAAATTAAATTACACAAATAAGTATGACAGAAAAAAAAAACATTTTAAAAATGAAAAAATAGGTGTCCAACAATTGGCGAACCCATTCAGCAAAAATCTGCAATACTGTAAGTAGCACTGCAGCGCTGATTTTCGATGGGAGCCTAATATATGATGATAAACGGACGTTAAAGTTAGTACAAAATTTGAGACGAACAAACAAATAACACAGACACACGTAACACGTCAAAGTTGGTCATACTAAAGAGAAATAAATGCTGTAACCACAAATTTAGGATTAAACATAACAAATGTAAATGTATACGGAAAAAGATTAAAAAAAAAAAAAAAAAACAACACTTATGATTTCACGTGATGACATGCTAGTAAGCGTGACCGACCGTATTGCGCTTGTACGGCTTGCGTCATACTAGCGCCGCGTGGTATAGCATTGAGTATATTAGGCTAGTTTATTCGTAACCGCTGTCGCCTGTCACTAAAACCGTTGAGTTAAGTTTTAATAAAGTCGTTCTTTAACCAACACTCTGTATATGAAACCGACAAGAATCTTTTCAATTCGGTACAGTATTATGTTCATTAGTAGGTGTTTATTTAATATTGTGGAGATTTCTTCTAAGGGTATGTTAAAATGTAGTGATTAGGGAAAATTGTCATCAAATGTGTTATTTGTTTGGGAGAAATGTTTTCCCGAACTCCTATTATACTCGTTATACCATTAAACACCATTATTTCGTTGTCCGTTATTATTATTGCCAATGACTATGTTCGGTCGGTATTATTGCAACGTACGAAAAAGCAAGGATTACGGAACTCAGAAGTGCGAAAGAGAGCCCTTCACGTTGATCACCGACCAATCAATATATATTCTATTATCGTGCTACTGTTACAAATAACGATATGATACAAAACAGCAGAATAACTTATAACGACAATTATTTTTGTATAAAAATATAACGACTAACAAATATTGTTTTAACTGTTACTTCTTTATTCTTATAAACCGATAGAATTTGTAAGTATCATAAATATATTATCAGCTGTATTATTTAATTTATTAATCTTTTATCTATTTCCATAGAAATAATTTTTCAAATTATTGATCTCATTTTGTTTTTATGTTGCAGGTAAGCGTTATATCCAATAGGCAATTGGTAAGAATGTTTATTTATTTATTTTCAATTTATTAATTGGCGTAGTAATTCTGTTTGAGCCGTGAAATGTTTATTATAATTATATTCCGAGAGCCTGACCATGTACCTACAGATAAGAATAAAAAACAGTTACCGACAATTGCAACAAATAACTAATAAAAAGCAAAATATAATGCCAAATGGCAACACACTAAAAACGATATATGTAGGTAAGACACGAAAAATTGTTTCATATTTGCCTTAATACACGACCTATAACTTTCTAATCTAATTAAATTGACGTTATTTGACTCACCATGACCATATTTTATAGTCCATGGACCACAACAAAACTGAAATAAATTTCGAGCTCCAAGCACGCGGTTTACTGCTCTATTAATAAATTCATTCATAATCATTCGATGTGTACATATAAGGTATTGTTAAAACAACCAATAAATAACCAATAAAATATTTGTAACATCCTATATGTAATACAGTCATATCCATAAAAACATTATCAAGCCATTCGAATGACGTAACAAAGTAATTAATCAGCCGAAGTTCCCACAATGTACCGGGAACCGTGATATCACCGTCATGTTTTACTTTTAATTGTTCCACATTACAAGTGTAAGCGCTCGGCCATTAGGCAAGTTGACAACAATGTCATTTAAGCTGACTGTCCACCACGCGCGCCGAGTCAGATACTGAATTTGAAATTTTGGTGAGCAGGTTCCTTTTGTAATTCGAATTTATTTGTGATATTTGAAATTCATCTCTTACTTTAGCTAAAAATGTATAGGTGGCGGAACCTTTAATTGTGAAATATTTATTGAAGTTATACTTCTTTTGGCGCGTTAGGGAAAAATTATGAGAGTAATTTTTTACGATGCGCGCGCACACCGCCACGAAAAAGCGACACCCTGAAGTTTGCTATAGTCAACTTTTTCTATTGTTAGTGTAGTTTTTTCTACAAACGTAGAATAAGGCGAAAGATAAAGATTTTTTGAAAAGATTTTTATCTTGTTACATCAAAGAAGTATAACTTCTAACGCGTGTATATAAATAAGTACACACACGCACTTTTTTATAGAAAGATTACATAATTAAATATTTATACGTCGACATTTAAAAAAAGGCACAGAAATAAAAATTTACACTACTTATGTAGCTGCTACAACATTATTCGAATATTTTACATATTATAATTCCTTTCTGTAATTATCTTAAACGAATATGTTTACACAGATTAATTTAAAGATTAATATACAGTACAATCTCGGTAAATCGTACCTCGATAAGTCGCAAACCTCTACAGCCCTAAAGAGACCTGTATTTCATTTCGTTTAAAAGTTAACACCTCCTTTATTCGTAATCTGAATCTCGACAATTCGAAAAACTCACTATTTCCGTGAGATATTCCACTAAGATATTTTCTTACAAACTTTTTTTCTTTATATAATTTGTAAATGTATATTTTCCCTCCATACTTGTCTATAGTTTCCTAAAAAGTATTTATTACTTTAAAAATTAACTTTGCAAGTCGCATATTCACCTACAAAAACGTTTAGGTCGAAATCTCTCTAATCCCAATTCTATCGCGTCGATGCCGCATAGAAGTTAATCCTGATAAGAGCGCCGCGATACTCTTTGATCCTTTACGACGTAATAATAACCTTGAGCCCATCAGGCTATACGGAACCGATATACCTTGGGCCGACGAGGTCAAATATCTCGGTGTTACACTAGATAAACATTTAAATTTCGAGTCACATATAGATAGAGTATGAAACAAAGCCACTATGGTCTTGGGTCGCCTCCATCCGTTGCTTTGTTATAGGAGTAAGATGTCCCTCAGACACAAGCTCACTTTGTATAAGACGTGTATCCGTCCCGTGATGACATATAGCAGTCCCGTTTTTGCGCATATGTCAAAAGATAATTTTCATAAGTTGCAGGTTCTTCAAAACCGCGTTTTACGTAAAGTGACCGGTGCCCCATGGTACGTCCGGAGAGTTGATCTACATAGGAACCTAGAGATGCCTTCTATCTGGGCGTACGTAAAATCACTCACGATTAGTTATTTTGAAAAAACCGCGAATCATCCCAGTCCGTTAGTGGTATCCGCCGCAAAATACGAACCCGTAC